>JACJUY010005380.1:48189-60809 GCA_014220935.1 Platorchestia sp. MABIK | reverse complement strand
ACGTTTTAGTGTTTGCATATACATTTTTCGCCGAAGATGTGAGGAACCCCCGCCATTGCTCCGCTTAGTCGTAAGTTACCAGCGTTATTAATTTTTAGGCTGATTAAGAGGATCACAGCCCAAGAACTTTATTGCGGAAGGCCTTTAAATCTGCCTTACAAAGTCTGCAAAGGACCTCAGTGATCGAGCAATGGCTTGAATTTCGACAGAGTATCCAGCATCAGGCGGCAGAGTGTGATTCAGATCTTTAAGCGGAGTAAAAGATACAAGTCAATTACAAAAACTTCGTATTATACTACGCATTAAAGTTGTTTTACAATTCTAAATTAATGGCTGTATGCATCCATTCAAATATTTATGTTCAAAGGTAATTTTATGTTACATACACATGGTAGTATTGAGGATTTATTTACACTAATATAGAGATTTATATGCGTGGAATTCCACTGAAATACACATGGTAGTATCGAGGATTTATTTACACTAATGTAGAGATTTATATGCGTGAAATTCCACTGAAATACACATGGTAGTATCGAGGATTTATTTACACTAATATAGAGTTTTATATGCGTGAAATTCCACTTTATCACGTACATAAAATCGTATATGGAAGTATATAAGTGGTTTGCTGTCGGCATATTCGAATTATAAATAAAAGTGCCAAGATACACGTCTTAAATCTCATTATTTATTTTGGAAAGTCAATGAATAAAAATTTCTGGAACGTTTCGACCTCCAGGGTCGTTATCAACCTGAAAACAAGTAGAAAAAACTAGTCGAGTGCCAAATTTACATCAATCATGAATGAAGAAAGAAAATGGCTCGACCACTCGAGCCCTTAGTATTCGTGTTGTAGAGCATGCCGGCAGGAGTTTTAAAACTAATCAGTTACTTTCCACACCTTCCCACTCTTCAGTCCGCTCTCATGCAGAGAAGTGCGACATTCCTGTTAGATTTGGTGATTTTAGAGTAATTTTCGCTGCATCAAACCGAATAAACCTCAGCATTTTAGGATCTCTGAAAGAAAAACCGGTTTTAAATACTATGCAATCTGCCTTTCCTCTAATACTAACGTTAATTTTAATACTGAACATTTTTATTTTTTTCCTTTCATGTTTTTTCTTTCTTCTTTCATGATTGATGTAAATTTGACACTTGACTAGTTTTTTCTACTTGTTTTCAGGTTGATGATGACCCTGGAGGTCTAAACGTTCCAGAAATTTTTATTCATTGACTTTCCTAAATAAATAATGAGATTTAAGACATGTATTTTGGCACTTTTATTTATAATTAAAATCACATATGCACGCAACTTCAAAAGATAACCATTGGACGATATGTAGATTTGACCTTTAAAAGAAATGAGCAACGTAGTCTCTTTTTTTGCACGTTCAAACGAATTTTTAAAAAACAAGTTACAATTTGTTTCATGGACAGAGATGATATATTTGCCTTGGTCTATTAATTTGAAGGGATGGTACAATTTTTATTGCTTTTGCAGGATTGTATCTCTGTAGTAATGTACTCATATACATTGTTATCTAATGGTATAGTACATAAGTACTCAGTGAATCACATTTGCATATTGCTTTTAAAGGTTAAATCTACATATCGTCCAATAGTAATCTTTTGTAGTTGCATGCATATATGATTTATATACGAGATAAAGGGGAATTTCACCCATGTAAATCTCTATATTAGTGTAAATAAATCCTCTATACTACCATGTGTATGTGTAACATAAAATTACCTTTGAACATAAATATTTGAATGGATCCATACTGCCAATAATTTAGAATTGTAAAACAACTTAAATGTGTAGTATAATACGAAGTTTTTGTAATTGACTTCTATCTGTTACTCCGCTTAAAGATCTGAATCACACTCTGCCGCCTGATGCTGGATACTTACCACATTTTACGAGAGCTTGTTTGTATATTGCAGAACTTTTATGTACTCCTTGCTGAAAGGAAAAACGTTTTTCTTGTCCATCACATCCAATAGGTGCATATTTAACACAAAAAACTCAAATTAACGAGTGATTATGTCAATTCTTAACTAAACATAGGGTTGGATTAATTTGAACTTGACTTGGATTAATTTGAACTTGACTTGGATTAATTCGAACTTGACTTGGATTAATTTGAACTTGACTTGGATTAATTCGAACTTGACTTGGATTAATTCGAACTTGACTTGGATTAATTCGAACTTGACTTGGNGAAGCATGTATCACAGATACGCTCATCACACACTTTTGGCTGGTGGGTGTGACACACGGACGGACGGGGCGTTTCTTCTGTTGCAAACGATTGGTTGGGTTAGGGTGTAAGAAGCATTATAGGGAAATCAACTTAAATAGGATAGTAAATTTCTTGATCGTAGGCGTACTGTTGTATAGATAGGTAGACCTAAATCATAGTTTGTAAACAAAACAATAAAAATTCGGAATGTGTTTACTGTGTAGATGATCTGTATATGTTTAGGAAGCTAAGGCGTAATGTAGGTAATAAAGGTAAAATATGTTTGTATTCTGTATAGGTAAGAATCCTTAAAAAATAATAAAAATAAAAAAAGTAAAAAATTGTATATATGTACATAGGATAGATGTAAATAGAAATGAAATTTCACTGAGATAAATTTACTTTGTTTACTGATGCCTCTTGTCGCCCCTAACCGTAGAACAGAACATCGTAGAGTAGAGCTTGATACGGCATAATCAAGAAAGAAGAATTACTTTTAGCATATAAAGGAAGCCCTGATGGGTACCTTCCCTTTCCCCGCTCTCAACTAAATAGGAATAGACACAAACAAGATGCACAAGACCACCAAATTATGAGCTTAAACGCGTCTTTTTCGATCTTCTACTATTCCATTCCTTTTCTCTCCTTCTCCCTCCTGGCAAACTCTGTGTCAAACTCTAACTCTCTTCTCTCTTTTCCTGTTGTTACCGCCCAACACATGCGTTATACATGCATGTACGCATGTGTTTCATGCTTGTTCAATACATGCATTCATCGAACCCTTTCTAGTTGGAAAAATAAAATAGGCTTTTTTCTTTAAATTCATAACATACGCATATAGCTAGCTTTAAACAGTATTAGTGCACAAACTGTACCCTGCCAAACCCAGGGGTTCGACTCAGCGAACCCAAGGTAACACTTTGACTGCGACGCGAGCCACCAGGGACCACGGACGGGATTTTCATACTGCTGTTCATACTGCTGCTGACCGACCAGTAGTCACAAACTCTATTTCCATAAATACTTATTCAAAGCTGAATGAAGGCACGATCCAGTTCATGTTTGCCATTTTTAAAATTGCTAACCATAATGGACTGTAAATTTGAAATGAATATTGAACTTCAGTTTAACCTGCAGGTCGCAGGAAGCACTGCTTTATAACCTACTGTTGGGAGGCACAAACCAGGTCGCAGGAAGCAAGAAGCACTGCTTTATAACCTACTGTTGGGAGGCACAAACCAGGTCGCAGGAAGCAAGAAGCCCTGCTTTATAACCTACTGTTGGGAGGCACAAACCAGGTCGCATGAAGCTCGAGGAGAAATCTTCAATAGCAGCGTCCAGTTCACGAGAGAACGCCTCGAAACTCGGGTCTAAGAAGATGCAGAATTGCTTGCCTTGCTCGAAAAAATACTTCTGCAAACCTGTAGTGATGAAAAAAGAGAAAAATTTAAATAGTACTCGAGAAGCTCATACAGGAAATGAGTATGAAGAATAACGGGCTATTGCCACAAGATGAGAGTACCTGGCACTAGAGACAACAGGGATGGTATTGCAATACTGGCGGTCACCAGCAAATAAGCGTTAAGCTGCACAACAAATACCTATAACAAAACTGAGCTGAGGTGATGTTCAATTGCTAAATAAAGATAAATTATCATCAACCGGTAGGTATTTTTGCACTACCTATCAGAAAAAATCAATGAATTTTTTGCTTGAAGAATTAACCAAATTTCCGATGCATGTTTTCTCGCCTGCCTTGAGCCATTCGTGAAGAGATTAACATGTCTTCGTGGTCTGAATATCCAATAAAATACTTCAACGAGAACCAGTCGAGGGTCGAGAATCAGTCGAGGGTCGAGAATCAGTCGAGGGTCGAGAATCAGTCGAGGGTCGAGAATCAGTCGAGGGTCGAGAATCAGTCGAGGGACGTCAAATTTAAATAAATATTTGAAACATCAGTAGTACAAGACTTTGACATTCTTACGCAATAAGGTATAAAAAGAGCAGAACACAAACAGCTCGTACATCAAGCACAGGCAACAGTAGCTGCAGTTCAATGTACATAGCTTGCATATACAGGGTGTCCACGAAAAATGTATCCACTGACCGATATACATACATATTTCATACAGTCCCGGAAATAAATTAGAATTATACTGTTGTATGATTCCGATATCATACTTGCCTATATCGGTCAGTGGATACATTTTTGTGGACACCCTGTATATCAACAGATGCATGCTGGCCAAAAGGAGGTAGGCCTGTTGTACGGTTCCGGTATCATAGATACATGTATCGATCAGTGGATCCACTTTTTATGGACACCACGGTAGAGGAAACAAGGCAGGTTCAAACCAGTCTTTTTTCGTTGACGGTGTGGCTCGCTGACGTCACGGCAACGAACCAAAAGCAGACCTCAAATTGCATATGGTAGCACTGCTACCCCCAAATCTTGCTCCACTATTGGCCAAACGACATTGCGTTTTGGTGACGCCATAAAGTTTGTTTGAAATAAAGCCTTTCTATTGGCTAGGCCAACAAGAGAAGGTGTATTTTCTCCCATAGAAATGATCCTACCTTGTTTCCTCTACCGTGGACACCCTGTATAGCAGCAGTTTCGGTATACACAGTGGATGCATTCATTGCAGACACCCTGTAAATGAGTAGCAGCTGCAGGCTGGCTACAAGAAGATAGATGCGCAGCAGTGCCCACCCAGGAAGACGCAGAAGAGAGCATCACCCCGCAGCAGAGGCGGCGGAGTGGCGGGGGTGCGGCGCAGGGCAGCGAGGAAGAGCGGCAGGGCAGCGCTGAGGCGTGAGGGCGACAGCTCGCACGGGTCTAGCGGGAGGCTGTCGTCCTGAGATGTGTTGTGCAGGCCTACCCAGCTCCGCCACACCGCCACGCTCTCCTCGCCTCCTTCCTGTGCACAAATCCTTGGTACTGACACTCGCACAAAGAATTTTTTTAAAGGATGTTTTATTCCAATCAAGCCCAATATATATCATCTTATATATTCGTTTTCAAATGCCTTATAACGAACACCAGGACGCAATGACGGTTACCTATTGTAACACCTGTACCTATTTCCGACACCTGGGTGGAGTGGGTATTGTGGCTGAGTTCTCCCTTTTCTCAACGGGGAGAAACACCGGGCGGCACTGCCGGGATTCGAACTACCGATTCTTCAAGTGAAGGGTTTGCGCTCTTAATCTCTCGGCCACGGTGACCACAAGTATTCTGTATTCTGGCTAACCGCGAATTCTACCAATATATAATCAGTATCCACAATACATGGAATAGATACTTCACAAGCTATTTTAAAAGACAACGTATTCACCGCAGATTCTATCAATATTTTGAGTATCCATGATACTTGGAATAGATACCTTACTAGCCCCTTAAGACACTATCGGTATTCACCGTGAGTTCTATAAATACATTCAGTATCCACGATACGTGGAATCGGTGCCTCACTAGCTACTTCAAGGCACTAACGAGATTCGCCGTGAATTCTACCAATCAGTATCCACAATACATGGAATCAAACAAAAGGCGTGTCCACAACACGAAGTGCCCCATTGTGGAAATTGGAGCCCGCTCACCACACCTGACTGTACAGAGCGCCTCTCATCACTCACTGTAACATCAGCATCGGGCTTTTGGCGCTTGTTGTGCTGTTGCTCCTCGTCTTCTTCGTCGTCCAGTGGTCGCTTCTGCCCTCGGCCAACATCGCCTGCCACACCACACCATTATTATTACAGTGATCATTTTAGGGTTTTCTCACCGTTTTCGATACTCAGACGAAATCACAGCATAAATTGGTAGTGATGTAGCATTCAGGTCTTATAATGGGAATTTGCGGGAGATGAAGGTCTTCCCAAACCCGTTTTAGTGCCGTGGTGTGTCAGCTTTGGTCTGACAGAGGAGCGACAAAGTTTTTAGTTGCGGGCATGCGCGCAGGCGATGGTTTGGGCCTCATATGAGGCAGAGGAGATTCAACACCACACCATAACATGATAGGTGCTGTTCAGTTAACACTGACTGCGACAGGTATAACTCAAGTTTAATATTCAATTCAAATTTTAAGTCAATTGTAGGAAGCGATGTTGAAAATGCCAAATAATAACTGGATAATGTTTTCATTTAGTTTTGATCGAGAATTTTTTTAAATTGAGTTTGTGACTTATGTTTGGTCAGCAGCATAATGAAAACTCCCTCAGTGCAAAATAAGGCTCACGTTGCAGTCAAAGTGTTATGCATCCTGTTCTCATTACTCTCACACTGCAAGACAATCTATAAGAACTTAAATTACTTAAGACGTAGCGGAGAGTTCAATGATTTCAAAAAAACAAGCATCTCAGGAAACACTCTGCAATGAAAATATGCACCAGACAAAGAATTATTGAAGAACAAGTAAACCACAGAAAAAAAAGAGACAACTAAGACAAGCGGACTTAGAAGCAAAGAAATAACTCCTAAGGAGATATACTTATACCGTCTACTTTCCCGACTAATTCTGCTGGTTCACATGGAACTCATTAACCTACAACTGAAAGAATAAAAAAAAGCAGAACGAAAGTGATGCAATTCTAAGATATTGCTGACATGACATATGGGCCAATGCAGCAGCAAGGGGCGAAAGTGTTAAATGATAATTAAGCGCTTTATATTACTATTTGCTTTGTCAGTTCTGCTAATTCAGGTCTGAGGGGCATTTATTTTTCAAGTTTTCTAACACGTAGTTTGCGATGAGTTAAACTGAAGTTTAATATTTGACTCAAATTCAAGTTCGAGAGTTGTTAGCAATTTTATAAATACCAAACATCAACTTGCTCCATTAAATACCATTAATTTAAAAAAATGTTAAGAAATTTTCAAACAGCCCATCGATGGGTTGTATCGCAAGCAACGTGTGAAGGTAGTCTGTAGATAATCCCAAATTTGCCCCACTGATGAGGTAATTCACATTTTGAGTGCGACGTCACCCACCGGTGGTCACTGAGGGGATTTTCATATTGCTGCTGACCGACCAGCAGTCACTAACTCTATTTCGATACATGCTCAATGAAAACTAAATGAGGACGCGATCTATTTAACACTTTGACCGCCATTGGTTAAACTAAAGTTTAATTTTCAACTCAAATTTGAAGTCAAATATAGTCAGTAATTTTGGCAGTTGCAGACATTAACTGGATCGTGTTTTTAATTAGCTTCAATTAAGTATTTATGAAAATTCAGTATGTGACTACCGGTCGGTCAGCAGCATTATGAAAATTTCCTCCGTGGCCACTGGTGGTGCACGTTGCGGTCAGAGCGATAATGTTCGTCATTTTCAAAACTGATCTCTAAAATTACCTCCAATTTGAGTTGAATGTTGAACTTCAGTTTAGCCCGGCGCACTCACCGCGTTAACACGAGTGACTAGGTAAGCAAGATCAACAAAACACACCTGCAGACGTGATGGGGGGGAGTGAGCGCTGCAGCGCATGCAGAGCCGCCACTAACGACGCCTCCTCCTCAGCTGAAAAACGCAACATAAGATTGGATGCGAGTTTAAGCCTCCCTAACCGCTAAGAAGAAGCGTCCCAAGGAGAGGAAGGCATTATTTAGTAAGATTAGATTAGATTAGGCTTGATTTGAGTTTGAGCCTCCTTAATAGCTAAAAAAAAACGTTCCAAAGAGAGGAAGGCACGATTTAGTTAGATTAGATTAGATCAGATTAGATGTTACTTTAAGCCTCCCTAACCCCAAAAAAAAAGCGTTCCATAGAGAAGAAGGCACCATTTAGTATGGAGATAAATAAGAAAACGCCGAATCTACGTATGCAGAAGAGGCATAGAAACAGTAAGTTGAGAAAGAATTTTGTGAAACAAGATAAAAGTTGAAGAAGAAGAAAGTAGTAGGTGCTGAAAAACAGGTCAGCAGCGAACCGAAAAAAGGTGGTCTTTTACATAACAAAAAACCTTTTATTTCAACAAAACGAAGGCCTACCTAACTCTCAGTTTGGAACCTCACACATTTTCGCCCTGGGAACATCAGCTCACATGACAGCTTGCAACTCCACAGGAATACAGATTATAGATTATTAGTTAGTTTAAGCCTCCCTATCCGCAACAAAGGCGATCCAAAGAGAGGAAGGAAGAAGGCACCATTTAGTATGGAGTTAAGGGAACGTGGAATCTATGCAGAAAGGGCATAGAAACAGTAAGACAAGAAAGAAGTTCATGAAACAAGATCAAAGTTGAAGAAGAAAGTAGTAGGTGCTGAAAAAACAGGACAGCAGTGAACCGAAAAAATGTGGTTCTCAACATAAGAAAAGCATTTTATTTCAACAAAAATAAGGCCTACCTAACTCTCAGCTCGGGCCCTCACATTGTCCTCCTGGGAGTGCTAATTCCCATAGATACAATAGTTTTATCCCCCTGAGGGGCCACAGGAATACAAGCTTTATTATGAATAAAAGAGCAAAGAAAGTCGCTTTTAAATTTAACATTCTTATTAAGACAGTCGGATACTAAAAGAAGAACGCTTCGACCCGTAATGTCATTTTCAACTTCTGCTGGTAGAAAATCACAAAATCCAGTAAATTTTCAAGTAAAATGTTAGATGATGAGAAAAAAAAGCATCATATTAAAAACTTATAAATACAACCTGAACTAGCTGAAGGGGGAAAGCGGACTGACTATCATTCAAAACTGGTTTTGTCGTTAAACTATACAGGAATTCGAAAATCCGAAGATTTATAACACCAGATGTAGATGCAATTACATTGAAATCGTTTAAGCGCACTGGAAGATCGCATTTCTCTGCATGAGAACGGATGGCAGAATGGGATGGCGTAGAGAGAAGGAGGCCTGTTCTAAAACTCCTACCAGCATGCTCCGCAACGCGAATACTGAGGGCCCGTTCAGTTGAGCCCACGTACTCAGACGCACAATGTGCGCAACGATATTTGTAAACAACAGACGAGAGCATGCCTTTGGGAGTTTTACCTTTGTAATTGAAATAAGACCCTATTTTAGACGTATTGACCAATATAATTTTGAAATCTATATGCATGAAATGTTTAGATAAAAGCAAATGCAATTCCTTCCTCAGCTTTTTCTGATTTGTGCCCAAAAAATGGTAATGTGAGGTAAAATGGCTTCTTATTGACCAAGTGTGAATCTTACTTGCTGTAAAATTTATTATTCAAGAAATTTTTAATAGCTGAATCAATGAGTCGGCAGTGAAAGCCATTGCATTTAAAAAAATTATTTTAAAAATTAAATTCTTTATGAAGAAACACAAATTTGGGGCACAAATCAGAAAAATTGAGGAAGGAATTGCATTTTTTTTTATCCAAATATTTCAGGCATATAGATTTCAAAATTTTATTGGTCAAACGTCTAAAACAGGGTCTTATTTCAATTACAAAGATGAAACTCCCAAAGGCATGCTCTCGTCTGTTGTTTACAAACACCGTTGTCAAGGGTACAGATGTTACTTTAAGTTGAAGTGCCTTCAGCTTGTTTAGGTTGTATTTGTAAGTTTTTGGTATGATGCTATTTTTTTTCTCATCGTCTAACATTTTACTTGAAAATTTACTGGATTTTGTGATTTTCTACCGACAGAAGTTGAAAATGGCCTTACGGGTCGAAACGTTCTTCTTTTAGTAGTTTTAGACTGTCTTAATAAGAATGTAAAATATAAAAGCGACTTTGTTTGTTCTTTTATTCATAATTAGGATTTGCAAGAAGCAAAACATTAGTATTTATCAATACAAGCTTATTCCAAACAACTGAGGTGGTCATCCAAATAACCCACGCACTAACATAACCAGAGAAGATTTGACAACAAATTGCAGGAAGATAACTTCGGGTCAACTGTATCACAATGGGAATCCATGTCGTCCAACAACAAACACAATCAGACAAGACTGCAACAAATAACAAGAAGATAACTTTGAATCCATTGTAACACAATGGGAATCACGGTCGTCCAACTACAAAAGAAAAGTTACACTGCACAAAATTTTGCATGGATGTTAACGACACTAAGATGTGAAAAGCGAGCGAAAACTTTTACAAGTCTTCACGCACGCACAAATGAAAGCTAGTCTTATGATCGAACTAGATGATCAACACCTCCATACATGAAGTTGCCGTAGCAAACAAAAGGCAACTCAAGCGGCCACAAATCAACTTCAGGCCCATCCTCGCACTGTCCCCAAGCCCCGTGCCATGACACACAAGCACCGACGAAACACATTTACGACCATCAATTTTCACGCACAAGCAACAGGTTATGTTGACAATATTAATGTGCTTACACTTTCTTCACTTCAAATTAATCCAAGTCGAGTTCAAATTAATCCAAGTCAAGTTCGAATTAATCCAAGTCAAGTTCAAATTAATCCAAGTCAAGTTCAAATTAATCCAACCCTATGTTTAGTTAAGAATTGACATAATCACTCGTTAATTTGAGGTTTTTTGTGTTAAATATGCACCTATTGGATGTGATGAGGAAGAAAAACGTTTTTCCTTTCAGCAAGGAATACATAAAAGTTCTGCAATATAAAAACAAGCTGTCATAAAATAGGGTAAGTATCCAGCATCAAAAGGCAGAGTGTGATTCAAAGCTTTGAGCGGAGTAAAAGATACAAGTCAATTACCAAAACTTCGTATTATACTACGCATTAAAGCTGTTTTACAATTCTAAATTATTGGCAGTGTGGATCCATTCAAATATTTATGTTCAAAGGTAATTTTACGTTACACATACACATGGTAGTATAGAGGATTTATTTACACTAATGTAGAGATTTATATGCGTGAAATTCCACTTTATCCCGGATATAAATCATATATGCATGCAACTACAAAAGATTACTATTGGACGATATGTAGATTTAACCTTTAAAAGCAATATGCAAATGTGATTCACTGAGTACTTATGTACGATACCATTTGATAACAATGTATATGAGTACATTACTACAGAGATACAATCCTGCAAAAGCAATAAAAATTGTACCATCCCTTCAAATTAATAGGCCAAGGCAAATATATCATATCTGTCTATGTAACAAATTGTAACTTGTTTTTTAAAAATTCGTTTGAACGTGCAAAAAAAGAGACTACGTTGCTCATTTCTTTTAAAGGTCAAATCTACATATCGTCCAATGGTTATCTTTTGAAGTTGCGTGCATATGTGATTTTAATTATAAATAAAAGTGCCAAAATACATGTCTTAAATCTCATTATTTATTTAGGAAAGTCAATGAATAAAAATTTCTGGAACGTTTCGACCTCCAGGGTCATTATCAACCTGAAAACAAGTAGAAAAAACTAGTCAAGAGTCAAATTTACATCAATCATGAAAGAAGAAAGAAAAAACATGAAAGGAAAAAAATAAAAATGTTCAGTATTAAAATTAACGTTAGCATTAGAGGAAAGGCAGATTGCATAGTATTTAAAACCGGTTTTTCTTTCAGAGATCCTAAAATGCTGAGGTTTATTCGGTTAGATGCAGCGAAAATTACTCTAAAATCACCAAATCTAACAGGAATGTCGCACTTCTCTGCATGAGAGCGGACTGAAGAGTGGGAAGGTGTGGAAAGCAACTGATTAGTTCTAAAACTCCTGCCGGCATGCTCTACAACACGAATACTAAGGGCTCGAGTGGTCGAGCCATTTTCTTTCTTCATTCATGATTGATGTAAATTTGGCACTCGACTAGTTTTTTCTACTTGTTTTCAGGTTGATAATGACCCTGGAGGTCGAAACGTTCCAGAAATTTTTATTCATTGACTTTCCAAAATAAATAATAAGATTTAAGACGTGTATCTTGGCACTTTTATTTATAATTCGAATTTGCCGACAGCAAACCACTTATATATTTCCATATATGATTTTATATACGTGAAAAAGTGGAATTTCACGCATATAAATCTCTATATTAGTGTAAATAAATCCTCGATACTACCATGTGTATTTCAGTGGAATTTCACGCATATAAATCTCTACATTAGTGTAAATCAATCCTCAATACTACCATGTGTACGTAACATAAAATTACCTTTGAACATAAATATTTGAATGGATGCATACAGCCATTAATTTAGAATTGTAAAACAACTTTAATGCGTAGTATAATATGAAGTTTTTGTAATTGACTTGTATCTTTTACTCCGCTCAAAGATCTGAATCACACTCTGCCGCCTGATGCTGGATACTTTGTCAAAATTCAAGCCATTACTCGATCACTGAGGTCCTTGCGGACTTTGTAAGGCAGATTTAAAGGCCTTCCGCAATAAAGTTTTTGGGCTGTGATCCTCTTAATCAGCCTAAAAATTAATAACGCTGGTAATTTACGACTAAGCGGAGCAATGG
>JACJUY010005380.1:25738-39694 GCA_014220935.1 Platorchestia sp. MABIK | reverse complement strand
CCCCCCCCAGAGGGATGTAAGGGGACCCAAAATCATGAATTTTTGACCCCATATAAAAAGAAAACAAAATGAAAAATGAGAATTCTAAAACTGTCAGTTTGTTTACAATGCTTCAAGGATTCTAAAACTGTCTTTTATTTTGTTCTAGCATAAAAACTCAATGAGTTCTATTCTTTTGAAATATCAATAAAAATGAACTAAAACACCAATATGTCCAATTTTTTCAAAAAACTAAGGCCTGAATCAAAAAAATGAATAAAAGAAATTGTGTTTCTTTTTAAAAATTACGTATAATAGTCAAATTTCATAAGAATCAGACTACAAATATAAAAGTTCATAATTTTTATAAAATAAGAAAATTTGTTTCTCTTTCTTTCTTGTAAATTAAAATTCACAGTGTTAATATGAAGTTATGCATGGAGATTATCGAAATAAAAATGAAAACAGCATTCAATTATATAAATTGTCTATTATATTTCAGTTCAGATAAAAATTTCTTGATGCCTCATAACTAACAACTCTTATTTTCAACATTCAAAGAATAGAAGTCATTGAGTTTTTATGCTAGAACAAAACCAAAGACAGTTTTAGAATCCTTGAAGCATTGCAAACAAAAGTACGGTAGCAAATTTTCCATTTAAAACCTTTTTTTTTTAGTTGCAAAAATTAGTTAGAAAATTTATATGTTTTTAGTGTTCAAATATCGCATGTAAAAAAAAAAAGAAAAGTTTCAAATGAAAAATTTGCTACCGTTCATTTGTTTGCAATGCTTCAAGGATTCTAAAACTGTCTTTGGTTTTGTTCTCGCATGAAAACTCAATGACTTCCATTCATTTGAAATATCCAAAAAAATGTACCAAAAAAACAAGATTTCATATTTTTCAAAAAAATACGGTCCAAATCGAAAAAATTACAGGAGTAATATATGTTTTTTTACAACAAAAACAAATACTGGTCAAATTTCAAACGAATCGAATCAAAATTTAAAAATCGCTGGGTTGATCCCTTAAATGCACATTTTATTATTTATACCAAGCTTCAAATGACTTTCTTAAATGATATAGCAATGACCATCACGCCGAAGATAGAGCATCAGCTAGAGCAGTAGTTCTCAGCCTGGGTTCGACATGGTGCAGTTTGTGCACTAATCCACTACATAGTTATGTGCATGTGTTTTGAATACGAAGAAGGAACACTTTAATTTTCCAACTACGAAGGCTTTGATGAATGCATGTATGAAACTTGTGGGGTTCAGAACTTCTAACAAGGTTAAGCACCACTGGGAATTTGCGGAGGGTATATTTAAGGCCGTTGCAAAGGCCCTGAAGTTTAAGAAAGAGGGGGGAGGGGTAAAGGAAGACTGTACCTTACAGAAGCAGCACGTCACGATTCGACGGGTGGAGAGAATGAAGACGTTGGTGCATGAGGTGGAGCAGAAGACGCGCAGCTGCCCGTTGTTGTGGTACAGGAAGTGCGTCACCGACTCCACGCACAGCAGCCGCAGGCACAGGCAGCAGTTCACTGCACACACAGCCTAGGTCAGTCCTGCGCTGCTGTGCACCACACACGCTGCGTACAGCTGTGCCACACATTTGTGCTGCTGTACGACGCATTTGTGCTGCTGCACGACACACACACACACACACACATTTGTTGCACACAGCTACGCCCCAGGACGGAGTTGAGTGTAGCTGTGCTACATTTGTTACATGTAGAAAGCAGCAAAAAGACCAGAACAGCAAGTAAACGTGAATAAATTATTTACGAAAGTCTAATCATAATTAAACTATTTTACAAGACAGCATAGTATGTTCTACAGTGAGTAATCAGAAACACGGTGATCGAACATGAGTGACAATTTTGAATAGTACAAAATCCGGTGAACTAAACACCATCACCAACGTTTTTCCAGCTCTACACATAGTGAGGTTTTATCATTCCGTAGATATGATACCGGATACATGGAATACGTTGCTGTCTTTGTGTCATTTAATATAACTCAACTTTGATAATGGCGGCCCCTGCACACCAGGAGTTCATTTTCAGGAAAGATTCTCCCTTCTCCATACTTAAGAATGATGAACGTGGATTCTTCGGCAGAGAAGGGAGAATCTTTCCTGAAAATGAACTCCTGGTGTGCAGGGGCCGCCATTATCAAAGTCGAGTTATATAAAAATAACACAAAGACAGCAACGTATTCCATGTATCCGGTATCATATCTACGGAATGATAAAACCTCACTGTGTGTAGAGCTGGAAAAACGTTGGTGATGGTGTTTAGTTCACCGGATTTTGTACTATTCAAAATTGTCACTCAAGTTTGCTCACCCAGTATAATGATTTGATAAGGGTCAATTTTTAAAGGTGAACCCGTCGTCCCACTAGGAGTTCCGCAAGCCCTACAAAGGGCACCATCAAGCAACTGAAAGGCACATCCAGCAACTGCACATCCAGCCTCCTCACACACAATGAGAGGACGTGTAGTACAGCAAGAGAGGAAGGTGAGAGGGAGAGAAGGAGAGAGAGAGAGAAGGAGAGAGAGAGAGAAGGAGGGAGGGAGAGAAGGAGGGAGGGAGAGAAGGAGNGAGGGGTAGAATGAGAGAGGGGGAGGAGGGAGGGGGAGAAGGAGGGAGGGGTAGAATGAGAGAGGGGGAGGAGGGAGAAGGAGGGAGGGAGAGGGGGAGAGAGGGAGGCGACTGACCAGCTTTGTAGTTGTTGGCAAACTTGTAGACGTTGAGGCAGGGCTGGGAGCAGAGGTAGCTGGTCTCGTTGTCCTTGAGGAACTCAAAGAGCGGCACCATCACGCCGGTACAAACCGTGCATGCCTTCTTGTCGCTGTAGAACTGCTGGTTGATGTCTTTCCGTAGCGCACGCCGGTGGCACTTCATGCTGCAGTATTTCTGCAATGTCAGAACTCTCATTACAAGGTGTCTATTACATTGTCTATTTCTTATCTCTGCACTTTTTTAGCGCCTTGCTCCTTTTAGCACTTTTTAGCACTTTTAGAACCTTGCATACACCTTGCGTTAGAAGAAGCTAGTATTTCTGGAACACTGGGTTAGGAGAAGCCAGTTTTGCTGCAACACCAACTCTCAGTTAGGAGAAGCCAGTTTTGCTGCAACACCAACTCTCAGTTAGAGACAGCTTCTCTCCTAAGCAGGGCAGGAGAAGCGCCTTCATGATGCAACAATCCTCGAGGAACTTTCAGGAACACCATTGAGAAGTTGGCACTAAAATTTCAAGACAGAGAGCTAGCAAAGACGAAAATATACTTGGAGATTTCTGGCAACATTTTTCACAGTCACAGCATGTGTACACATGACTTCGAATGTTCAAGAGAAATTTTTTTTTACTTTTTAATGGTTAGGCACAACTATTTTTTGATGTAGATTTAGTGATCTTAGTTTCTTACAGCTTTTTCGCAATTTGTTCATTTTCATTTTGTATTCTTTGTTTTACAGCACTGATGATGGAATCAGAGATTTCAAACTGTTTGCATTAAAAGAATGTTCCCTTTTATATTGGTTTTTCTTTTCATTTTACGCATTAGATTTTCAAAAAATCGCCCTTTTAATTCAATTAAAACTCTGTGTTAAAATCATGAGTCAGTGTTGATCCCATTTATGGACTTGAGCATGAATCGATTTCAAAACACTTTGAAGGCTTCTGGAGCATATCCCTTCCACACTTTCAGTACAAAACTCAACCAAAACTTCGATTTTCATTTCAAATTGATGTGATCTGTGAGTGATGATGTGAGTGGAACAAACTTTGCATCAAACAAAAATGACATTCAGTTAGTTGCAGGCAAATCGCCATGCACTGTAATTGATGCAAATAAATCATGCTATCTCTCACCTTGTTATTTGCGACGGTGATGACGGCGTTTCGCTCATGCGCGTACACGGAGGCCAAGTTCTTCTGACAGTAGCAGCAGACCTGCGTGTTCTGCTTGTACTTCTCGAGACAGGTGTTGGAGCAGAACTGGTAGATGTCAGACCCGAACCTGACGCAGTATTTGCCCATGTGCAGCAGCCGCACCGTCGACTTGCACTGCCTGCAGTGCTGGCCCACGTAGCCAATGTGGTCCGCTGTAACACAAATGCACCGCATTCTAACATTCAATTGCCAGCCACGTGAACTGCCACGGGCTTAACTGAACTTCAACATTTAACTTAAATTTAAATTAACCCATTCCAAGGAGCAGGGTCCCTTCCGGAGCACACAAATTTTGAAATTATCTGTATTGTAGTAGCTGCCGCTGCTCACGGCAGTCACTTTTCCTTACTATAAATAGTCGCGCCGCTAAATGGAAGGAATATGCTTGTGGCTATATATAGTTTCTGCCACTTGATAGGGTCAAGTTGGAACTAATTTCTTGAAATAAATGAATGAAAACGGCATATTTACTAGTCTATTTGGAATCGCACATAAAAAATAACGGAGGAATATATTACAATTTGTATAATTTCTGAAGTATAGTTTTGTATTGGCGTTTCATTTTTGATACGTACCGATGTTTTTTATACTCGAGTACTGACATAAAAATAATAATTATGTTGGTAGACCGCAAATATGTGTTTTTACGATTGCAGATAGAATGATAGATCTGAATACGATAACTGATTTCTCAGATACATAGTCTTTGAAATGCAATTATTACCCATATTATTATTATTATAATTATTATTAGAGAACACTTTTATTATTACTATTATTATTACTGTTATTATTAGAAGATAATAATTATCGGCAATTCAATAAATTTCAACTCGACTGGGAAAACGAGCAAAAAAATTGATAGCAAAGCATGTAGAGGAGCAAGTCAGCAATATTTCCTGCCTTGCAATCAAGCACCACCCATATTGACGTCTGTTAAGCTACTGAACTCATTGTTCAATTTGCTTAAAATTGTCTGAGGAACTGGAAAGGATGCTGGACAACACTTTTTTGCAAGCAGTTTTAATATTGTAGCTACCACTTACGTGTAGCAGGTGGAATGAAACAGCGACTATAAATAGACGTGCTGCTGAATATGACCATTTTTGGGATGAACTCTATTTAGTTCAGCCACTTGGAATGGGTTAATATCAGTATTATCAGCATCAAAAAAATTAACAAAAGATGAATTGGACTGATAATTTTATTTTTTTCATACACGTGTACAAAATCAGTTTGTGGCCATTTGTCATATGAAAAATGAAGCAGCACCGAGTCAAGCTACAAAGGCTTCTCTCACCAGCAAAGACTTCAACAGTGAAGTGATCACACCTTGGATTAGCAAAATTTTGGTCACAACATGAAGAAGTGAGCACACGTCCTGGTAGTAATAGAGCTGAACGGAAAGTGCAAGAATTTAGTTTTAACTTAGCAGAACATGCAAGAACTTAGCTTTACCTGAGCAGAACAAACAAGAACTTAGCTTTACCTGCGCAGAACAAGCAAGAACTTAGCTTTAACTGAGCAGAAAAGCAAAAACTTTGCTTTAACTGAGCAGAACAAGCAAGAACTTGGCTTTAACTGAGCAGAACAAGCAAGAACTTAGCTTCAACAGAGCAGAACAAGCGAGAACTTGGTTTTAACTGAGCAGAACAAGCGAAAACTTAGCTTTACCTGAGCAGAACAAGCAAGAACTTAGCTTTACCTGAGCAGAAAAAGCAAGAACTTTGCTTTAACTGAGCAGAACAAGCAAGAACTTTGCTTTACCTGCGCAGAACAAGCAAGAACTTAGCTTTAACTGAGCAAAACAAGCAAGAACTTAGCTTTACCTGAGCAGAACAAGCAAGAACTTAGCTTTAACTGAGCAGAACAAGCAAGAACTTAGCTTTCCCTGAGCAGAACAAGCAAGAACTTATCCTCAACAGAGCAGACCACACGAGACCTTCACCCACCTAAGCAAAGTTTGTTGCAGAACTCCCTGGTTTCCCAAGAGAAGCGGCCTTTGTTGGCCTCGCTGACGTCATGACCACACATGCCACAGACGCGCTCAAAGTATTTGCGGGGCTTGTCCACCACAGAGGTGGGGGGCAGCTGCAGAAGCCAGCCCTCCTTGCACGTGTTGCCGCACAGGTAGTGCGAGCTCTCCACCGCACCGTTGGGCTCGTTGCACGTCAACACGCGGTACTCGCACACCAGCCTCTGTAACAAACTGTATCATTAGAAAGCAAGTTCTCTTCACGTTCTTACTGCACAACATTTGTACAGTGGGCAGGTACATTAGGTTTATGTGCTAAGAAGTTTGGAGCTAAAAGAATCGGTACTAAATACCAACAGCAAAATATCTCACTTGGGGTTAAAGAATGCTATATTACTTATTATTAGCAATATTCGCAGTACAGTATGTGCTAAAGGTAGGGGTAATCAATGGGACCACTAACTTATTCATTTTCAATGCCTAAATTTGATGCTTCAATCAAGACGCACTTGACAGAAAAATCATGTAAAAAAATTACGAGCTGACTTGTGTATAATGAACTGCACATGAAGCCCTAGTATTGTAGTTTTAATCGTGAACAGGAGTTGGTCTATGTTTCTATGGCTGAGCGCAGCATCAAGATACCTGCTCTGGTCATGCAGGCCCAGGTACTAAGCAGAGCACAGATGTGCCAGGCATGAAGTATCTAGCAATAGAGGCCACAAAGTATAGCATCCAATCAAAAAATTCATTGTTCCAAATATTCAACTCATGTATGTGCTTCAAGGAACTTTGAAGTACATTGTACTGCATGCAGAGTTATTCACTAATTTTTGCATGAGAGCCACTTCGGTCAAACGCATTGAGAGAGCCGCAGCTACTGCAAGTTAGCGTATATCATATAAATTATTTATCAACACGTTCACTACGATTGCTATTTTAGCGGCCTTTTCTTAGCAGCGGTTGCAATTGACCACCACTGCACGTGTTTGGCGTGCGCCACAATCACGGTAACAAATGACTAGTTCAGTGTAACTCTAAGCAACATGTAGACATAATAAAATGCGCGGGACAAATATGGTACACGCCATCACCCACGTAAAAATTCATTGTTAACACACGTATTGGGCGAAATGTGTACCATGCCTCCAAGGTACATATTTGAAGCTACTGTACACCTTTTCCTACTAAATGTTCACAAAAAATTGTTTTGCTTTAAATTGAAGCTATACATGTGCTGAACATCTACAGTAAATTTTACAGGCGTGTACGCAATAGAACGCTCTCAAAGGGGGGGTGGACTGGTGGAGAGGGGTAACTGTTTTTGTTGTAAAACTAGTTGTTTTTAACAAAACTTTTTTCTTATTGAATATCAAATCTTTGAAAACTTTTTCAGTTATAAAAACAAAATAATAAAAAAACATTTTTCTACACACAAACAAAATGTTTTAATGTGAAAATGTCATTTTGTTTTTCTGCATTTGTGGAAACCTAAAATTTTCCTCATGCAAAATGCTACTCCTTGTTCAATTTTTGGTTTAGAGAATAAAGATAATGTTTTTCTGAAAGAAGAATAACAGGGCCAGAACCCTGAGGGCCAATTTGAGATCCTCAAATTACATAAAAAAAACGGCAGTTGTCGGAATAAAAAATACAATTTTTCATAACTTGTTTTTTAATTCGAAACATCTCTAAAAACAAAACAAGCTTCAAACATTCTTACCTCAGCGGTGTTGCCGAAGTGTTTGTCTTTCAAATGACCTTTGTTTCATGTCTATAGGTTGAAATTTGTTGTAGGAGTAGGGTTTGCCGTACCACCCACTATTTTCCGTTTTCTTTGTCGTAACTCATTTTCTATGAAGCAAATCACACATTTTTTGCAGGGTGACCTCTATTTTTTTCCTACATTTTACCAGTCTGTCAAAGTTCATAAGCATTGGTTCACAAATGAAGAAAAAAGTGCAAAAGATGTACGGTCCCCTTAACCCAATACGTGTGTGCTATGAGCAATGACTTCGTGATGTGTTGGAACAACTTACGGACACGGATCTTTGATACATGCGCGCTTATATTCTAGATGTTTACTCAGTATGTCATTTTAGCATTGATATTATGATACAAATTTACGTTGTGTCTGGCTTGATTGTATCATATACTTATTACAAATACAAATATTTTCCCTTTTCAGCCATGGACTCTGCAACCTTTTGTAGAAATAAATGCAGTGCTGTATTGAAAATGATTTTTATAATAGTGAATGCTTTCCTGATGAATTCAGCACATATTTAGATGAATTATTGGAAAGAGAAGCAGAGATCTTGTTGGTCAAAGAAAGTTTTCAAAATAAAATGAACCATGAAGACACTGGATTTGTAAATAGTTGGAAATCTGCATCTGCATCATCACAATTGTTTTCATTCACTGGCAAAAAAAAATGTGCCTAGAGCCAATAATAAAGTTGAAAGTTTGTAAAGTTTGCCAATTGATATTTACAACTTATTATTATCTGATGTGATTTTCAACTTATGCTTGGTATTAATAGATTTCCTTTGATGGGAAGTAGTTTCTTTTGTTACAAATGACTGTTTTTTTGTGATATTTGATTTATACTTTGTATTAAAAGCTTTTCCAGTGATGGAGAGTAATTTCTTTATTATAAATGGCTGTTTTTTGTTGTGCTTTTTGATGTATACTCAAACTTTTTCCCAACAAGGGATCCATTAACAACAATTTTTTACATTATTTCAGCTTTTTCCAAGCACATGCGTGAAGATAATTATAAGAGTATCATAAAATATAAAGGTGTGACATTGATTTTTAGAAATGAAGAAAACATGAGCAGTGGTACACATATGTACCAACACATATATCAGTAATGGACCAAGTGGTACATGTATGTACCAACACAAAGTGAATGCGAAAATTAATTGAAATATTTTTTGAAAGCCGTGAATTGAGTCATCGCGAGTCACGCAATGAACACCACTGCTGTACTAGAAAAATAGTTCCAACCATGGAAACATATACATTAATAAATCTTTGGCATATGGATAATCTGCTGCATAAGAATTGCCACAAATGCTTGGATGCCATAATGGTTGTTGCTTTTAGTGCATCAGATATGTGAACTTGAATCAATAGACACAAAAAGCTGGAAAAAGTTGGAAGAGAAAATCAATGTAATCTAAAATGCAATACATTTATTGATGACCAACAAGAATCCTGCAAAGGCTGTGACAATTTTGTATGCACAAGAATGGCTTGTAACAGTAAGTGAGAAGACAAATTCAACAGGGTTCCCTAAAAATTTACACAGAATGCTATTCCAAAACATTACAGCTGACTAATTTTGGAAGGTGGCAATCCCTCTTTTTTTCAAGCAAATAATATTAAATAACTTTACATTTACTACCTCAAACTGTACACATTCCCCATGTTCAAACCTGTAATGTCCTGAAACTTGACAAAATTTAGCACAATATTTGACAAGCAGCTGAAAATCATATTTTTTTATCATAGTACCACCTGAAAAATAAAGGGAAAGAAATAGACAGCATCAACTCAATGTTGAATAGACGCTACAATAAAATTCACAATGGGACTCTACAACAATTTTGCACATGTTTAGATGAGAATGAGCTTACCTTGGAGCACTGGCAACAGAGGCGAGGCACCACGAGGCTGCTGCGCAGGATGTAGTGGTAGGTTTTGGCAGACGAGGGCTGGCTCTGACTCACCAGCGACACAGCAGCACTCTTGGGCACCTGAGCACAATGCAGACAAGATTTGATGCTCAGTGTTGCCAAATTATATGAGTAACAGCAACACAGCATCTACACAAGCATTAAGTTCATGAAAAATTTGTCAATACCTATCAAAACAATTTATAAATACTAATGTTTTGCTTCTTGCAAATCCTAATTATGAATAAAAGAGCAAAGAAAGTAGCTTTTAAATTTAAGATTCTTATTAAGACAGTCTAATAATAAAAGAAGAACGTTTTGACCCGTTAGGTCATTCTCAACTTCTGTCGATAGAAAATCACAAAATCTAGTAAAATTCAAAGTAAAATGTTAGGCGATGAAGAAAAAAAAAATAGCATCATACTAAAAACTTACAAATACAACCTAGACTAGCTGAAGGGGGAAAGCGGACTGAGTATCATTCAAAACAGGTTTTTTCGTTAAAATATACATGGATTCTAAAATACGAAGATTTATAACACCAGATGTAGATGCAATTACATTGAAATCATTTAAGCGCACTGGAAGATCGCATTTTTCTGCATGAGAACGGATGGCAGAATGGGATGGCGTAGAGAGAAGGAGGCCTGTTCTAAAACTCCTACCAGCATGCTCCGCAACGCGAATACTGAGGGCCCGTTTAGTTGAGCCCACGTACTCAGACGCACAATGTGCGCAACGATATTTGTAAACAACAGACGAGAGCATGCCTTTGGGAGTTCTATCTTTGTAATTGAAATAAGACCCTATTTTTAACATCTGGTGTTATAAATCTTCGTGTTTTAGAATCCATGTATATTTTAACGACAAAACCTGTTTTGAATGATACTCAGTCCGCTTTCCCCCTTCAGCTAGTCTAGGTTGTATTTGTAAGTTTTTAGTATGATGCTATTTTTTTTTTTCTTCATCGCCTAACATTTTACTTTGAATTTTACTAGATTTTGTGATTTTCTATCGACAGAAGTTGAGAATGACCTAACGGGTCGAAACGTTCTTCTTTTATTATTAGACTGTCTTAATAAGAATGTTAAATTTAAAAGCAACTTTCTTTGCTCTTTTATTCATTAAACAATTTATTTACCACATGTGATTTAGAAGTAGATTGTTTCTCACGTCTAGTACAATGATCAAATTTGAGTATACCTGTAGGCCCAAATCAGTGCAGTGACTTTTAGGGCATTCTACCACCAATGCTATTTAAAGATATACAATTATGCTTATCCTAATTCACTTAAGGGCACGGCACCACTTCAACATTTTTTCATCCAATTTTTCAATTTCTTTTCCTCCGATTTGTTTGAAATTTGGCCAGTATATGTATTTGTTGAAAGTAACCTTTTTCAATTGCATAACTTTTTCAATTTAGGATTACTTTTTTTTTAAATTCAAAAAAATTGTTTTTGGCACATTTTTGTGGATATTTTAAAAAAAAGTCTTCAAGTTTTTTCGAGCTAGAACAAAAACTAGTGTTCTAGCTAGTCATCGAGTTAGAACAAAACACAGGTTTAGAATCCTTGGACCATTCCTAACAGAAGTACGGTAGAAAATTTTACATTTGTAACTTTTGTTCTTTTTACATTGGATATTTTATCACTAATCAAATATACACTAATTTTGGGTTTTGTGATTGATAAAAAATTCATTTTGTACAATTTGGAAGTTTGCCACCGTACTTTTATTAGAAATGTTCCAAGGATTCTAAAAATGTCTTTTGTTTTGTTCTAGCATAAAAACTCAATGAGTCCTTTTCTGAATGTTGGAAGTTAGAGGTTTTGAGTATAGGCCACAAACAAAATTTTTTGTTGAAGTGTAATATAATGAACAATTTATGTAATGGAATGCTGTTTTTATTATTATTTCAATAATCTCCATGCCTAACTTCATATTCACACTGTGAATTGAAATTTACAAAATAAAAAGATAAAATATATTATTTTTGTATAAAAATTAAAAACTTTTATATTTGTAGTCTGATTCTTATGAAATTTGACTAATATATGTAATTTTTAAAAATAAACACAATTTCCTCTTTTTATTTTTTGACTCATGCTTTAGCTTTCTGAAAAAAAATTGACATTTTGGTTTTCAAGTTCATTTTTATTGATTTTTCAAATGAATAGTTTTTATGCTAGAACAAAACCAAAGACAGTTTTAGAATTCTTGAAGCATTGTAAACAAAGTTACGGTTTTAAATTTTTGATTTCCCATTTTGCTTTCTTTTTATATGTGGTCAAAATGAAGTCAAAAACTCAAGATTTTTGGTACCCTGGGGATCTTCTAGTGTCCGTAGCGCCATAAAGTTTTAGGACTAAATAGTCCATCACCTAAGGGTCCTTTTCCAACAACAAAACAAAAAAAGCTCACCAGACCGACAGGGGCCTGGGTTGACCTCCGTAAGAGGGTCATCCGAAGCCTCTGTCAGATCGATGGGCCAATTTTTTTTGTTGAAGAAGGATCCTTATGTGATGGATTATTGCATCCTAAAATTTTATGGGGCTATGGGCATTAGATCCACCCCCCCACATGAAGGGGTATAAGGGGACCCAAAATCATTAATTTTAGACCCCATATAAAAAGAAAACAAAATGGAAAATGAAAATTCTAAAACTATCAGTTTGTTTGCAATGTTACGAAGATTTAAAAACTGTTGTTGAATTTGTTAAATCATAAAAACTCAATGACTTCTTTTCTTTTGAAATATCTATGAAAATGAACTCAATAACTAATATTTCACTTTTTTTCAATAAACTAAGGCCTAAATCAAATAAATGAATAGAACAAAATGTGTTTCTTTTCGAAAAATTACATACAATGGTCAAATTTCAGAAGAATCAGACCACACATGAAAAATTCATCATTTTTCAAGAAATTAATTTTTCCTTTTTTTTCTTTACTACTTGTAATTTACAAATCACGGTGTAAATATGAAATTATCCATGGAGATTATAACAAATACATGAAAACAGCATTCAAGTACAAAAATTGTCCATTACATTACACTTCAACAAAAAATTTTTTGGGGGGCTTATACCCAAAACCGCTCATTTTCAACATTCAAAAGAATAGAAGTCAGTGAGTTTTCATGCTAGAAAAAAAACGTTTTAGAATCCTTGAAATATTTTTGACAAACTGACATTCTTTAATTTTCCAATTTGTACATTTATTTTGTTTCATCATAGGTCAAATAAAAAATTTGGTATATTTTAGTTAGTGATCAAATATCGCATTTAAAAAGAAAACGAAAGGTTTTGAATAGAAAATTCAGGAATGTCAGTTTGTTCGCAATATTACGAGGATTTCAAAACTGTCTTTGAATTTCCTCTAGCATTATAACTCAATGACTTCTATTCTTTTGAAAAAAAAATTGATCATAAACCTAATTTTTACAATTTTGTCAAAAAACTTGAGCCTAAATCAAAAAAGTTAATAGAGTAACATATGTTTTATTTCCAAACATACATACACTGGCCAAATTTCAGACGAATCGGATCAAAATTCAAAAATCGCCGGATGACCCCCCTTAACCTAGTGATGCACTAGACTGATCAATGAATCTGTTGACTTGAGATTTGATGCTTGATTTTACAAAATAGTTTACATGAGCTAGATGTTTACAGAATATTCTAGAAACAACTTGAGAACAGACTGAAGATTATTGATATTAACCACACCAAACCATTAACATAGAACAAAATTTTGCAAAACAGCTCAAAACTTGAAAATGGGCAGAATCAGTACAAGAGAAAGATTTTTATTGTTCTCCTTTACCATGCTTTATATCTTAGCATTCAATTTATCTTGAAATAATCTTTTAGATATTTTAGATTCTATCGTTTCCTTTCAGCTTTTTAATTGATTTAAGAATTTAAAGACGACAAATACAGCAAGGATAGGTATCAAATTTAACAGAATTTACAAAGCTAAATTTTGAGGAACTGCTGAACGTGAAAGATGATAGGTTTGCGAGAGTGGTAGCTGTTGGAAGTGATGTTAGAATGCCTGCGTTTGGTGAAGTTAAAAGAAGTGGAATAAGAAGTGTAGGAGTGAAAGGTGCGTTGGATGTGATGAAAAATGGGAAAGCACCAGGTATGGATGGTTGCACGGTTGAATGTCTAAAGAAAGGAGGAAATGTGGTTGTAGAATGGTTGGTAAGTTTATTTAATGTGAGTTTTGGGGCTAGTAAAGTGCCGTTAGATTGGAGTAGCGCGTGTGTAGTTCCGTTGTACAAGGGGAAAGGTGACAGGTATGAGTGCAGTAATTCTAGAGGTATAAGTCTACTGAGTGTCGTTGGGAAGCTGTA
>JACJUY010005380.1:0-19159 GCA_014220935.1 Platorchestia sp. MABIK | reverse complement strand
GGGGGGGGGGGGGAGGAGGGGCTGTACTCAATGAAGCGGTTGGGATAAATTAGCTATGGCTGTCAGGCCTGACTGGAAGTGGTTGTGCTGGGCTGCTACTGATCCGGGCAGTTCTGGTGCCGCCAGTGCTGCCTCTCACGCCTCCTAGTGACTACGAATGACTACGGGTGATTGATTGTGGCCTGCTGTTGGCTACCCTCCCGTAGGGAGGAGAAGCCTGGTATATGTATGTGTGTATTATTGTCAAGTAATAGATGTGCTTCAACAACAAATTCATAAGACAACAAAAGAAATACAAAAAAAGCAAGATAAACAATGTTAGACATTCATCTGGTATACTGCATAGATAAAACCTAATTACAAATGTTTCAAGCACTGGTCTTCATCAGGAGGTTCAGAACAGGCTAAGTTTCAATGAAATAACATTTTAGGGGATTTAGTCTGGCCATAAAAATACAGTATATGAGAGAAAGTGCACTGAACATTAGAGTAGTTCAATTTCAATCAACCAGCAATGAAGTTCAGTAAAAGCCCAGTTTTACACAGACATGTGAAAAATTGAGTCTTTGTATATTTTTAAACTCAAGGACACCGTACACCTTTTTTGGGCAAAAAAACTTCATCAAAAAAATTTTGGTTTTAAATTGAAGCTATACATGTGCTGAATATCCACAATAAATTTTACAGTTGTGCATACGATAGAATGCACACTATGGGGGGTAGAGTGGTGGTGAGGGGGAGATGTTTTTTGAAAAAAAAATTTTAATAAAACATTTTAATTTTATGAACCAAACTTTTCAAACAAAACAAAAAACTACCAATAAAATGTTTACTTTTTTAAATTTAAACATTGATTAACAAACAAAAAAAATAAAATGTTAGCTTGTGAAAATGTCATTTTGTTTTTTTTGCTTCCGTGGAAACCTGAAACTTCCCTCACGCCAAATCCTACTCCTACAATTTTTGGTGTAGAGAATCTGTTATTTTCTCACGATATAACCGCCCCACATCTATAATTATTAAGAAATTGCTTCGAGGAATACTGAAATACTACGTCTGGCCAACGACTTTCATCTCCTCGAAAAGAACCGCACTTAAAGATATACTCTCGCGGATAAGCACAACTTCGAGTCAACTCCACAATCTGCCTTTCGTGCCATTTCACGAAACATCGCCTACAACATCTTCTACAACCAGACGACACCAGCCGACGCGACGCCTTACCATCATCACCAGCTTCCCTTCTCTACATCACCACCACGACGCTGCTGAGGGTCTACAACTTCCAGTTATCGGATACCACTTTCTCATTCCTCTATCACAATGTAATTCTTGTATTTGGAATCTTAATCATACAGCATATTATTCATTGCTATAGATAGAATGCGGGATCCTAATTAATGTTGATCACTATCGAGGGCTTTTCACTTATCAACAATTAACTGCTATAGTAACAAGTCTGTTCGTATCGTGTTTGTTCGCTAAGGTGGAGATGCGCCCTAGGCTCCTCAAGCCAAGTGGGCAACGGGAGTCTTAAGCAGAGGTTCGTCAGAGGCAGTCGTCATGGCATGCTCAATAACTCAGACATTGAAGAGAAACGATACAAAATCATATGAACCTATTGGTGCCTTCCTCTGCGGTTCATCGCCTTTGGCGATGAACCCGCTTTGCTCTAAACTACTGTAAAAGTGACAATAGACTGTAAATTAACTGGAGATTCATCTTATTCTAATTAGTCATGAATGCCGAGCATAAAAGCAACCAGCCTCCTTGCGCATACTTCATCAACGCCCAAACTGGATCCCGCAGATAAGTTAAACATATTTACTATGTGTCTAACCAGCTTCTCCCTCAACAGCATTGCGACATGTTAGATGTCTGCGTAAATAGCAAATCTTTGTAACCTTTCATGTCTTTAATTTCCTTTGTAAGTTAAAAAGAGATGACGATGAAAAGAGACAATGGAGAGATGACAATGATAATGAGAAATAATGATAAAATGCACATTATTAATAGCCTTCAGCTCTGACCTCACGCTTACCGAAGAACAAAGATAATTAATTAATTATGACGATCGTTATTGATCATTGATTTACTATAAATATTATTTGCCCAAATATCGGGCTGGTGGCAGCTCCAATTATACTTAATCATGATTAATAAAGAACGGAACATAGAGAATGTGGCTAATAGAAATGTCACCACAAATAAATAATAAAGAAAAAGAACACTATTACGATGACAGCAGCAAGGAAAACGCAAACGCGAATGTTTTTTTGAAAGAAGAATAACAGTGCTACAGCCCGAAGGTAGCAATTTGAGATATTTGAATTAGGTAAAAAACGGCAGGCCATCAGAGTAAAAAAAATCTGAATTTTTTGACAATATTTCAAAATTTGTTTCTTCTCAAAATTTGTTTTTAAATTTAAAATTCATTTTTTAATTCAAAACTTGCTTTTTAATTTAAAATTTGTTTTGTAATTCAAAGTATCTCCAAAACCAAAATGAGTTTCAAACATCCCTACCTCAGTGGTATTGCCCAAAAGTTTGTCTTTTAAATGACACATGACTCATGTATTTAGATTGAAATCTGTAGTAGGAGTAGGGTTTGCCACACCCTCAATTATTTTCCGTTTTCTTTGCCAAAACCTATTTTCTATGAAGCAAATTAAAAATTTCCTGAAGGAAAACTCCTATTTTTTCCATCCGTTTTGTCAGTCTATCAAAGTTAATAAGCATTGGTTCACAAATAAAATAAATGCAAAAGATGTACGGTGTCTTTTAGTTAAAAAAAAAAAGCTCACAACCCCTAGCAATCATCAATAGATGACTTCACTATTTAACAGGTTTTATTTCTTTCATTCGTTCATCAAGTGAAAAAAGTTAGGTTCACTTTGTTTACTTGTCTTTGATACAGAAAGTTCCAACACTGATCATGATCTGTAGCCAAAATATTTGCAATTATATTTTCTCAAACATACTAGATAAATGTTCACTTTGGCTTTCAACTTCTCTTATATTCAGCCAAAAGTGTTTTGGCCTCCTGATAATCTTGACGTGAAACACTGATTGATTATAAGAAAGTTTTAGCCTCCCTTTACCACAACAAAGATGTTCAAAGAGAGGAAAGGATGAAGGCACCATTTAGTATGGAGTTAAGGGAATGCAGAATCTACACACAAGGTACATAAAAACAGTAAGCTAAGAAAGAAGTTTGTAAAACAAGAAAAAGTTGAAGAAGAAAGTAGTAGGTGCTGGAAAACAGGACAGCAGTGAACCAAAAAAGGGGGTCCTTAATATTACAAAGAACATTTTATTTCAACAAAAAGAAGGCCTACCTAACTCTCAGCTTGGACTCGCACACATTTTCCCCCTGGGAGCGCTAATTCCCATAGACACAATAGTTGTATCCCCTGAGGGGACGTGAAACACTGTGCAAATAAAAACAAGAAATATGGTGATGTACTTACAATACACATGGTGGCAACTGGAGCAGCAGTGGATGGCATGCATGCATCAGAGTTGCTGGGCAGACCTGCAATATTGATGAGTGCAAGAGGAGGAGAGGTGCTGCCTGCAGTTGTGCTGAGCTGGTCTAAGTCAGTAGCTGAGCTAGCAGTGCTCACAGCAGTGGGCTCTTTGGTCTTGCTTGTGTCGTCAATTTGAGCCCCCAACGGCTCATCATCCATGAGGGTTGTCACTGATGCAATTTGAATGTTGGCAAAGACATCCTTATCATCCTCAGACACCGTGCAGCCTGTGATGCTCTCATCCACACTCATTACATTGGATATTTTGAGATGCATCACACCACTCTCATCAGAGCTCACAAAGTCTCCATGTTCCAAGATGTCACCAATTGTGACATCAGACATGTTGGAAGGCTTGCCACTCGTCCCTGAAGCAGGTGCAGAGCCAGTCGCTCCCCCTACTAGGGTATTTAATGGTTTTATTTTTATCTTTGTGCCACCACTATCTTCATGTTGACTTGAAACATCATGTTCAATATTCATATTACAAGAGTTCAGTAATGATGATTGAATCTTCTCAAATGAAGGCTCTTCTTTTTCTTGATACCTGAAAAAAAAAGCATTGGCTTTAAATAAATGGACAGTGTCAGAGCTGCACTAAATTCTGATCACTTCATCTTGCAGTGCCCATGGACCAAATCTGGCCCACCAGTGTGATCAATCCGGCCCGCAACAACATACAACAGCAATTAAACTAGCAAATTTAACAAGCGTATGCTCGATCAGGGAGTGTACTCAGCAACTACTTTACAAATTATAGAGACTGGCCAGAAAATTAAAATGGTTTTGGCCCTTGGAACTTGTTGGAGGGATCAATATGGCACTAAGGCTGGAGAGATTGGAGCATCCTGCTGTCATGCATCACTGGCAAATATTTTCTTTCGTGTATCACTCACTTGTCTTACTGCAATCAGAAATATGCATGCCCAAATTTCCTTACATTTTTGTTAGAGCTAAGCCAGAGTAAGTACATAAATTACAAGAAAACAGGCACCAAAATGGGTGCTAAAAGGGGTTCTAAATGGCGTTTTTAAATTTACCATGTGTAGGAGTTAAGAATATTGGTTATCTGTCAAAACTTTGTAATTTAATTTCCTAAGTTTCAAGATGTAGTTAACTTTCTCTATTGTTGGTTAGGTGAGGTTAGATGAACTGTTCACCTTGATGCCTAGAATGGGTTAAAAGTTGGTTTAATCCTCCCAAACTTCAACAAAAACGTTCTCAAGTGTTACATCATTCAAAGATGTACAGTTACCATTAAGAACATCTTTCATTTTAATGTGAACAAATAGACATTTATAGGAAGAGGCAATTTGTTTTGCTGATGGGTTGTTATTGCAACCAACTCTACTTTTAATTTTTCCTGAAATTATTTTCAAGTGATTCTGACTTATTTTATATGTAAGTAAAAAAACTCATGATCAGTTTTAAACATTTGTAAAAAAGTTTTCAATTCTTTTAATACAAATTAAAAATCATATAAATCCTGTTTAAACTGACTCTCACATTAGTTTGACAGATGTTAGGCAGCCAAGTGATTTTATATACATAGTGTCTTCATCAAGGGTAAAAAATCCATTGCCGGCATTATTTGAGTTGTTAAATACTCTAAATCAATTTTATTGTTGCCTCACTACCACTAAAACCGTAAATGTTGTTATTCAGATAAAATTGTAATCCATCTGTAATGGAATCACCTAAAAGTTGAGCAGCAAGTTTGATATTCATCTTTTTTTTTTTAAGTAATTTATGTGCTTTAACTTTGACTTAATAGCTAAATGCATTTCTATTGAAATGCAACTTGTGTAACTTCTGCATGTAACTTCATTTAATTGTATTTACTTCACCATTAACCATGAATTTATCACCATAAATAATTGTAATTAATTTCACCATGTGACAAAGGTCTAGAAACAAGTGAATATCGTTGTTAGTTATGGGATGCAGAAAAACTTGGTGACAAATTATCTAATCCTAGCTATCACTCAAGTTGTTTTGCCAATGCTATATTTGCCGCAGCTCTGTCAAACGTTATAAATTCTATGGATATACAAGAATTATGAAGATTTGTAATGCTCCAGCCGTTAACCTACAGATTATTAGATTATTAGTTAGTTTAAGCCTCCCTATACTCAACAAATGAGATCCAAAGAGAGGAAGGAAGAAGGCACCACTTAGTCTGGAGTTAAAGGAATGTGGAATCTATGCAGAAAGGGCATAGAAACAGTAAGATGAGAAAGAAGTTCATGAAACAAGATCAAAGTTGAAGAAGAAAGTAGTAGGTGTTGAAAAAACAGGACAGCAGTGAACCGAAAAAAAGTTGGTCCATAACAAAACAAAAACCTATGTTATTTTAACAAAAAGAAAGCCTATCTAACCACTAGCTCGAGCTCTCACATTGTCCCCCTGAGAGCGCTAATTCCCATAGATACAATAGTTGTATCCCCCTGAGGGGCCGTTAACCTACAGTTTTTGTTCAAAGAAACAACCATTAAAACAAAAGCTTACTTTGTTAAAAGTAAAGCATGATCAGTAACACTAGCACCATATCTACATAACCATGAGCTGTTATGCCATCCCATTCAGCATGTTGCCTGATGGCCATCTCATTCATAATAAACGCACATGGCGATGCGTTACACCTTTTGCCTTAGCTAACTGTGCTTTTACTTAGAGCACTTTGCTTCACTATATTCAGATTTATTATCTATTGTCAGATCTCATTTTTCAATAGTCCTTGGATGAGGCACACAAGTCTCAAATGTATTCCTGACAAAATTATGTACTTGAGGGAAATAAAAATGCAATGTTAAAGCCAATGCTTAAAGCTCAGGAGAATATTGAGATAGTATTTTACTACCTGAGGCTTTTGCTGCCTTCCTTTCTGAAAGATCATGTCCCCCCCTCTAGCATATGTTTCTATTACCAGGTGGGCAGAAAAAACTGAACAAATCTTAAATCTGACTTTTACCCTGGGTACCTCATAAACTCCTGACCTAAGTGAATAAAACTTCTGGACAAAAGAAACAATCATTTAACATTTAATTTTATTTAATACAACTGTCATCTGAAGCAATGATGCCCTCAAGTTGGACTCTGAAGGCCTCGGAGCTGTTGACAACGCAGTCCATGCTCATGGCCAACCATTCCAGGCCAACAGATGTTTTTAGGGTGGTGATGTTAGGGTGACAAACGTTGCACGCCTTGGCCTCAAATGTAGTCCTCTGAGTTAACGTCTGGCAAGAATGGCGGCCACATCTTTAAGCCAGAACAAGAAATTTTGCTCTTGCAGAAAACGTTTCACTTGATGTGATAAGTGTGCTGGGGCACCATCCTGTTGCGCTTGTTGTTTGTCCATGCGCTTCTTAATCGCGTGGACGGATGTGTGAGACTCCCCAACAAGAGTTGCAATCTCACTCACTGTATGGCCCGCACAAAGAAGTGCAGAAACTTCCACTTGCTAATCTTGCTGGGAAGCCATTTTGAAGTACACAAGAATAACAAAACTTTTAATTGAAGTCACATGCACAAGATGTCGGATGGTATAAGCAAAAGCTGGATAAGAGCTGCCAAACAATCAGAATTTAACTTGAAGGTGTATTCAGTTTTTTCAGCCCATCTGGTATGTCAACAGACTCGCTACTCATTAATTTGAACGACCTTAATTCAGTTATAATTGAACTGAGTTTGCAATTTCTTTCAACAAGCTTCTTTTGCTTTGTTGCAGCAATTTAATCTATTTTGGAGCACTTGTTAATTTGTCTACAGCATTATCTAAATCTCATTTCAACTTACGTTTATGGAAGGTAATTATTAGAGACGGATTTTTTGTGTGTAAACAGGAAACACACCGTGAAGGCGAGTGATGCAAAGACGTAGCAGCACATGATGAAGGTGCCACTGAACGTGAAGAAAACGCAACTGGACGTGATGAAGATGCAACTACGGTTGATGAAGGCGCAACTGCAGATGATGAAGGCGTGACTGCAGACAATGAAGGCGTGACTGCAGACAATGAAGGCGTGACTGCAGACAATGAAGGCGCAACTGCAGACAATGAAGGCGCAACTGCAGACAATGAAGGCGCAACTGCAGACAATGAAGGCGCAACTGCAGACAATGAAGGCGCAACTGCAGACAATGAAGGCGCAACTGCAGACAATGAAGGTGCAACTGCAGACAATGAAGGCGCAACTGCAGACAATGAAGGCAGAACTGAAGACGATGAAGGTGCAACTACAGACGCTGAATGGGAAACTGCAGACGCTGAACGTGCAACTGCAGACAAAGAAGGTACAACTGCAGACAAACAAGGTACAACTGCAGACAAAGAAGGTACAACTGCAGACAAACAAGGTACAACTGCAGACAAACAAGGTTCAACTGCAGACGATGAAGTCGCGACTGCAGACGATGAAGTCGCGACTGCAGACGATGAAGGCGCGACTGCAGACGATGAAGTCGCAACTGCAGACGATGACAGTTCAACTGAGAGTGAAGAAGGCGCAACTGCAGACGATGACAGTTCAACTGAGAGTGAAGAAGGCGCAACTGCAGACGATGACAGTTCAACTGAGAGTGAAGAAGGCGCAACTGCAGACGATGACAGTTTAACTGATAGTGAAGAAGGCACAACTGAGAGTGAAGAAACAGTAGCAATATTTTGAAGAGTTATTTTCTTCCTTTTAGCTTTGCAAATTGGCCTTCCATCAGGAACATCATGGAATATAGAAGGAATTGAGTTAGGAAACAACTTTCTCAGAGTAGTTACATTTCTATCAAAATCATCAGGAGAAAAATGTTTTGAGCAAATGTAAGCTTCTCTTGGCAACTCCACATCGCTGCAGCCGATTACTTCTAGCCATTTCTCTCTTCTCTCCTTATCTTTAGGTATCCTGAAACAAAATAGAAGCACTTATTCAAGCAAAGGTTCAAGTATTCCCATTTCTGACCAAAATGATAATGATAAAAAATCACAAAACAATTACCATGCTAAAAGTATTACATTTTTGTACTAAATTCTGCATGCCACTACATTGATAGGCATGTGAGAGACACTGTATATTTTTCATACTACAATTTGTTAGTATATGTATCATATTATATTTTCACTCAAGTTATGAAGCAAAAGTTTATGCATATTTTCACTCATATTACGCAAGCTTAACAAACTATTTTACAGATATTGTATTTGTTTGTATTGTACCGTGGCTGCAAAAATTAAGTTTACCCTAAGATTTTTTGGCTAAGAAAACACATAGTTATGAACATTAGATGGCACTATGAGGAAGAAAATCTGAAAATGATAGTAATAAATATAAATATGACATCCATACTTTGTTCTTCGAATTGCCTATTTGGAGAAGATTGGTTGTCATATGCAAGAAATAATGGTCACTAAATGGACATCATTCTACACAGAATGTAAAACTTTTTCCAATTTGTGCTAGAAGCAATTTCATTAAATTTATATTAGATATATGATGACCTCATCTATAAATGTTAAACTGTCAGGCTGGACTGCATTTTTAAACATGAGTCATTGCGTATGGAGAGTGCAGTTCCAACAGAGCAATTGAAGAGTGGAAAGCTTTGGTGGACTACTTGTTTTAAAAATCCAATGCAAATAGTCCACAAGGCCACTCTATGCTAGCAGTAATAAGTAAATGCTTACAAAAAAATTTAACATAATACTTACATGTGAAAACTTGTGCCTGAATCTTTTCTGCTACTACTACTGCATTTATACACAATGCATGAACGCGGCATATTGAAGAAGTAGTCCTTGAATGCAGCATGGATATGCAGCGTCCTTCCACACTGAGTGCCAGAAATGAACTGCGCACCACCTCTGTTACAGAGACTGTCAGCCTACAGCTGCAATAAATTAACTTCACTTTAAAGCAATGACGCCGGCTCCAAATATTCAACCTCCTTGGATAGGTCAACTGCACTTTCTTTCTAAGATCAATGAACTTTAAGAAAATTTTTTACCAGCATTTTGACAAAGGGCAATTACACATGATTTGCAACATCAACATTTTTTCATTTTTCTACTAATGTATCCTTCTATATAAGAAACATAAAAAAAAAAATTAATTAGAAAGAAATTAAAAATAATTTTCTAGATTTTTGGTACATGTATCCTTTTGCATGCATCATTACATTGAACATCGTCAGACATTATTCTACTCTTAGAACACAAATTATTAAATTCTGTTATAGTGCAAAATGAGATCAATAAGGATTGTTTGCTTTCACTAGATGTTTGTAAAATTGCTACATCTTCAAAAGGCCTGCAGTTACCATTAAGCACATTTTTTATTTCATTGTGAACAAATAAGCGTTTATAGGAAGAAGTAAATTGTTTTGCTGTTGGGTTGTTATTGCAACCACCTCTGTATCCAATTTTTCCAAAAATTAATTCTAAATGATCTTGACTTATTTTACATGTAAGTAAAAAATCTCATACCCAGTTTCAAACTTTTGTACAATTAGTTTTTAATGCTTTTAATGAAAATTAAAAATCCCATAAATACCATTTTCCTAACTGACCCACACATTAGTTAACCAGATGTTGAGCAGCAATGGGATTTTATATACAAAATGTCTTCATCAAGGGTAGAAAATACATTGCTGGTTTTATTTGAGTTAATAGGTTTCTCATATCACTAGGACAAATTATTTCTGAAATTTTATGTATCAAAAACTATATTGTTGCCTCACTACCGCTAAAACCATTAATATTAATACTTATACTTAACTGTTATCTATTTGTAGTGGAATCACTTGAAAGTTGAGCAGCAAGTTTGACATTCATCTTTTTTTCAAGTAATTTATGAGCTTCACTTTTAACTTATTTACTAAATGTTTTTTTGTTGAAGTTTGCAATTCATGTAATTCCTGCCTGTAACTTCATTTTATTGTATTTCTTTTGCCATTGACAGTAAATGTTTTCATCACCAACAGTATTTCTACAGTGGGCGCAGAAACCAAGTTTACCCCTGTACCACGATCAGCATAATTCTCCGGTTACTTTGGTATTGCATTCCTCGCAATATAGGAGAAGGGAGGGTGGTATGACATGTGCTGCTCCACCACCTCACCACACAAATTCTCTTTATGTAGTCAGCCAGGGATCCCTCAGAGCCTGAGCAGAGTACACGTATGTTGCGCTGCCCCACAAACCTCTACTTTATTACCTTTTTTCTTATTTTGGTGCCATACCAGAAACCACCACAGCATCACAATGGGTCAGAAGAAGCTCGCTATTGAAGAAAAGACCCGGGCCCTTACTCTAATTGAACAGGGAGAGTGCTGGTAAACCGCATAGCTGTTGAACTGAGTGTCCCTCTTCAAGCTTAAAAAATCAGCTGTAGTATTTCCTGCTGGGAACACACCGCCGTGCAAATTGGAAGGTGAGAGCAAAAAAAAGACTACAGCAAAAACTGACAAGGTGGTAATGAGAGAAGCAAAATCCTTCCATTACAACTGCAGAACCGAAGGAAAAATACCCAGAGCTGCTCCAAAATGCCGCTGTTAGCACCATACATCGGCTGCAAAAAACCTAGGGCTGCCGCCGTGCCGCAGAGAAGCCACGTCTCATAAACGCCATGAAATAGATGACACTGCAGTTTGCAATGAAATACCGTGACTGGACCTCTGAGCAGTGGAGAAGTGTAATGTGGAGTGACGAGAGCACATTTCGGCTGGTCAAGGATGCCTTGTAAGTGGTGCAGTGGCCCAGAACAGTGAGCAGATATGACTCCCACTATACGGTCAAGGCTGTTAAGCACCCAGATAGCATCATGGTCTGGAGCAGGAGAGGTCTCTACTTCCTCCCCCAAGAACATAACCATGAAGGGAGGGACTTACATTGACGTTATGAGCAAACACCTGCTCCCCTTTTATCAAATTCTTGACTGCACATTCTTCATTCATGATGCAGCCCAGCACACAGGTCTTGAGCAATCATAACATTCCTAAATGAGCAAAAAATCTAAGTTTGGAGTTGACCAGACAACTCCCCTGATCTAAACCACATTGAGAACGCCTAGAATGAGATGAAAAAAGACCTAGCTAAGTCGTGCCCAACATTGATCGTCATCCTGAAAGTGGCACTGAAGAACATGTGGGTGACAATGGAGCTCTCATACTTCGAAAACCTAGCAACATCCATACCAAAGAGGATCCAACTGGTGTTGGAGACTCAAGGGAACATGACAAAGTACTAATTGAATCAGCATGTATCTATTAGAACCCAATAAAATAAACAGTAAGAGCACTTTTGCGTTTTCCAAGCCAAAAAATCTCAAGGTAAACTTTGTTTTTGCGCCCACTGTAATTAATTTCATAATTTCAACAGGTGACAAAGGTCTAGAAACAAGTGGATATCATTGTTAGTCATGACTCATGGGATGAGGAAAACTTGGCAACAAATTGTTCAAGTTGTTTTACCATTACTATATTTGAAGCAGCTCTGTCATATGTTAAACATTCTACAGATATACAAGAATTATGATGATTTGTTATGCATTCATTCACAAGATTTTTTTGTTCATTGGCACCAATAAATATCCCACCAAATCCAAAATATCCAAATATCTATTAAGATATATCCTATCGATTACCTTCACCTATCGTTCAAAGAAACAACCATAAAAACAAAAGCTTCCTTTGCTACCAGTAGAGCATCACCAGTAACACCAGTACCATATCTACATAACCATGAGCTGCTATGCCATCCCATTCAACATGTAGCCTGATGGCCCTCTCATTCATAATTAGCGCACATGGTGAATTAGCACACTTTTAGCCTTAGCTGATTGTGCTTTCACTTGGAGCACTTCGCTTCACTAAATTCAAATTTATTATCTATCGTCAGATCACATTTTTCAATAGTTCTTGGATGAGGCACACAAATCTCAAATGTATTCCTGACAAAATTAAGTACTTGAGGGAAATAAAAATGCAATGTTAAAGCAAATGCTCAAAGCTCAGGAGAATCTTGAGATTGTATTTTATTACCCAAGGCTTTTGCTTACTTCCTTCTTAAAAGATCATGTCCCCCTCTAGCAGATGTTTCAATTACCAGGTGGGAAGAAAAACCTGAACACAACTCCTAAATCTGACTTCTACTCTGGGTACCTCATATGTTACTATCGTCATTCTTTTTTCATTGAATGTGCTGAAATCCCACACTGCTATCCTCCTTGTTATGATTGTATATTTTGATCTCACCAATGCCATATTAATCGTATTCATGGGTCATTTCTCGTCATTCATTTTCCAATATCATATTTCAGTAATTTTCAGAGACTTGAAAGGGATTAAATAAACAAGTTTCCAAATGATTAATTTAATGTTGAAATGATGACATCTTTTGATTCAGGATAGTTGACACAATCGATGGATAGGAATTCATTTAATGACATTATAATAAGCTCATATCAACGTGATGCCTTGTCACTGAGTCATTTAGCGTAACACAGATTACCTAACACATTAAGTGAATCTAACGCACACAACACATCCTAGGTACAGAATAATACTTCCTACGCTGAAGGCAAATATCAACAAAACCTACACAAGAAACAACCAGATTAGGATGATAATGTAGAATAACACAAAGGATACTTAGCTGCATTTATATTCCAGATTGGCGATTAATAAGTCATCACAAGACTTCAATATTTATAGCCCTCGCTTGCCCACAAGGGTAGCAAGACGGACATGTCTTACACTTCACAAGGCTGTGTATGCAATGTCCCGCCGACTCCCTCAAGGAGCAAGCTTCGGGCGTCTGTGTCACGGTCACAAAAGCGTTCTGGATCACAATGCTTTACGTTAATTAATTATCAGAAATAGCAAGTGTCGTCAGAAAATTAGATCTGATTAGACTTACATTTTAATTTGCAATTAATCAATATAGAATGAATAAAATCCTAAGTGTCATAGGAAAGAGTTGAAATATATAGGGAAATGGACGTGTTTGGCAGTACGACTTGCTTGGGATGCTCGGCAACATGGCACTCGTAGAGTGAACGAAGTTTTCAAGCGATGCCTGTTGACGTTGTAACGGCTGGTTGTGATGTTTGAGCGAGGTCTGTAGAATTTTGCATTTGCTGTGCTTATTGACAAGAACATATTTTGCAATGACGGTTCTTTTCGAGAAGATGATGGTTGCTGGCCAAACGAACCCTTCTTTGTAGCGTTTATTTAAGCACAACGTAGAGCAGTTATAGTGAGGACTATAACACATAAACTCCTTGACCAAAGTGAATAAAACTTCTGGACATAAGAAATAAGTGTTTAACATATAATTTTTTACAATATAACCACCATCTGAAGCAATGATGACCTCAAGATGGCGTCTGAACGCCGCATAGCTGTTGACAACGCAGTCCATGCTCATGGCCAACCATTCCAAGTCAACGGATGATTTCAGGGTGGTGATGTTTGGGTGATGACCTTGGCCTTAATATGCAGTCAGGAAGTGTAGTCCTGTAGGTTAACGTCTGGTGAGAATGGTGGCTAGGTTTTTTTGGCCAGAAGAAGAAATTTTGCTCTTGCCGAAAATTTTGCACTTGATGTGAAATGTGTGCTGGGACACCATCCTGTTGCGCTTGTTGTTTGTCCATGCACTTCGCAATTGCGTAGACGGTTGTGCAAGACATCCCAATAATAGTTGCAATCTCACTCACTGTATGGCCTGCCCACACAAAGAAGACAATCAGAATTTTAACTTAACACGTTAAGTGCGGCGGGTTAAACTGAAGTTCAATATCCAGCTCGAATTTAGAGTCAATTGCAGTAAGAAAATTTGAAAATAGCAAGCATTGAATGGATAATGCCTTCATTTAACTTTCATTTAGTATTAATAAAAATTGAGTCAGTGACTGCTAGTCGGCCAGCAGCATTATGAAAATCACCTAAATGACCACCGGTAAGTCACGCCGCACTGAAAGTGTTAAAGGTGTGTTCAGTTTTTTTTTTTGGCCTACTCGGAATTTCAATCGACTCGCTACTTGTTAAATTGGACGACCTCAATTCAGTTAAATTTGAATTGAGTTTACAATTTTTTTAACAACTTTCTTCAGCTTTGTTGAAGCAATTTAATTTTTTTCCTGGCACTTGTTCATTTCAATACAGCATATCAAAATCTCATTTGAATTCACATTTACGGGGAGTAATTATTGGAGGATTTTCTGTGTGTACACAGAAAACAGACCATGATGGAGAGTGATGCAAAGACGTAGCAGCACATGATGAAGGTGCTACTGAGTGTGATGACAATGCAACTAGACTTGATGAAGAGATGAAGGTGCTACTGAGTGTGATGACAATGCAACTAGACTTGATGAAGACACAACTACTATTGACAAAGGAACAACTGCAGGTAATGAAGGAGCAACTGCACACAATGAAAGTGCAAGTGCTGACCATGAAGATGCCATTAAGAGTGAATAAGGCACAACCATGAGTGAAGAAAGCATTACATTTTGAAAAACTCTTTTTTTCTTTTAGCTTTGCAAACTTGCTTTCAATCAGGAACACCATGGAATATAGAAGGAATTGAATTAGGAAACAACTTTCTCGGAGTAGTTACATTTCTATCAAAATCATCAGAAGTGTTTTGTGCAAATGTAAGCTTGTTTTGGCAACTCATCATTGCTGCAGCCAATTATTTTTTGCTATTCCTCTCTTCTTTCTTTGTCTTTGGGTATCCTGAAACAAATAAGAAGTGCTTATGTAATCAAAAGTTAAAGTATTCCCATTTCTGGATGAAATAGTAAAAAATCACAAAACAATTGATAAATGTGAAGGAGAGGACAATAATCGACTTTCCACTTTTCGGTGCCTAATAATAGTTAATTAAATCCAAATGAACAATTTTTCTTCTATGCACTTTTGGGAGCAAATGAGTATTTAACGAGTTATGGCGGTACATTTGTTACAGCAACTGTGGTGTTTTAAGCGGGAAGTAATTCATCAAGCACGCCGGATGGCAACACTACAATGCACTCTCCCTTCCAACGCGCTCGAATGATGGAGCGCATTCCCGCCTTTTAAGACGAAAGTTAACATACCACTATAACTCGTAATTTTTGGATGATAATTTCTATTGTGTTTTTAACTAAAAGATCCTAGAAGTGGGTTCAGGCTCCGCAAGCTCTGCGGGGTCTGCAAATAATATATTACAAAGTACCCAAACGTACTCTTATAAGAGCTCAATCGCGGAACAACTAAACCTACCGCTCTAAGTCATAAAAAACTCATTTGCCGCAAAAAGTGTATACTAGAAAGTAGTTTATTTTGATGTTATTACCGTGATTCAAGCAACAAAACTTCAAAAATCGATTGGTAGCTATTTATTCGAGCGCATTCGTTATCAAAGACGAAAATTAAAATACTGCTATAGCTCGTTAAATACTCATTTGCCCCCAAAGTGCATAGAAGAAAAGAACTTATTTAGATCTAATTAACTATGTTTAGGCAGCAAGAAGTGATAAATCAATTATTGTCATCTCCTTCACAAATACCAACCAAATACTATATCACAAGTATTAAATTATAGTATTAAATTTTGCATGGCACTGCAATTGCATTGACATGCATGTGAAACACTGTATATTTTCCATACTACAAAATATTGGTGTATGTGTCATATTATATTTCTCTCTTGATTTATGATGCAAAAGTTTTTGTATATTTTAACTCATATTGTACAAACTTCACAAACTATATTACAGATAATATTGTTCTATTTGTTTGCATCATATGCTAACAGTCACAAGTAAATGCTTAAAAAACAGTATAATATAATACTTACACATGAAAACTTATGTCTGAATTTTTTTTTAAAGTACTATTGCACCTATGCACAATGCATGAGAAGAGAATACACTGAAAATGTATGTCTTGAACGCAGCGTCCTCCTACACTGACTGCCACTGTCAAACTGCGAACCACCTCCGTTGCAACTGTCGAACTTGAAGTTGAGGGCAAACAATGTTGGAGCCTTTGTAATGGCCTAGAAAATCCCTCCACCACAATACTCACAATATTCCCACAAGAATTCAGTGCCTGTACATCAGACTTGTCCAATTAACTACTTCTCAACACAGCTTTCACCACTCGTTCTGAAAATAGGCTCCACCCTGGGTCACCCCTAATACGCGTATGTTTGCTTCTGCAGCTGTCGATTTTCGAGCACCCAATGCTAGGCGTCCTACCTTTTTCTGTATCACATCCAACTTTTCAAGGTTGGATGTCATTTGCAGTTGAATGCTGAATCACATCTAACTACCAGACCAGGCTAAAGCACTCGTACCATACATCACACTAGGTACAGCAACGAAATTCCATTCATCGCATTCCTGTCCGCCTTCACTGTTGCCGATTGATTTTACGTTAAAGCAAAAGCCACAGGCTCCATCATTCCAACTTCCTTGGAATTTTTCCCTAACTGGCACCCACGAACGCCTTTGGGTGTCCTTCGATAAGATGAACATTCCTAGTAACAAATATCTTCTTTGAAGACAGCTAATGTTTTGTCATTTTCAAATTGAGCCACGCAACCGCGAGACGCTAAACGCCGCTCTCAAATAAAGTCAAATGTCATGCGACTGTGTTGAATCCCTCTCTCGGCTACCAATCGTACAATGCGTAAAAGACTCGCTCACTACGTATTGTCGACACTAGGAGAATCGACACTTGTACGCTAATCTTTCTTACTGTATACCTCCAATGTAAATGTCATAACTACTTTATTTTTTATTTCCTGTTATCTTCATATGTTTTTTCAGAAGAAAACGACTCTCTTTATTGAGTGCTTCATTATTAAATTTAATTTGCAATTACATTAGTTTTGAGATTTTAACCTAAACTTGTATGCAAACCACCCGGCACAGTGGAAACTAACCCCGAATAAACGGGCACTAATGCACACACATTTGCCAGGCACCCATCTGGGGCCGGTAACGCTAGAATAGAAATAAGTTTAAGTATAAGCGGAACATAAATGACATGGGCTCAACTGTATACTTCGAAAAGTATGTTCAGGAGAACTATCTTCAATGTAGCCGGCTGTCGAGGACACAAGCATCCCCAGTAGCGAGGGCGGGAAGCCGTAGAGCAGCGGCGCACATAAAAAGGTGCGCACTCGCTCACGGTTAAGTACAATCTGTCTGATCGGCCTTCGGCTGACCCGCTCGTCCGCTTCCCCGAATCCCTTGCTGGGGCTTGGGACTCGTTGCAAGAAGAGCAGACGAACACTTTTAGTTTGAATATACGTTTCTCGCCAAAGATGTGGGAAACCCTCGCCATTGCTCCGCTTAGTCTCAAATTACTTGCGTTATTACATTTTTAGGCTGATCAAGCGATCACAGCCTATGAACTTTATTGTAGAAGGCTCTTAAATCTGCCTTATAAAGTCCGTTATGGACCTCAGTGTTAGAGCAATGGCTAGAATTTCGACACAATCCCGACAAGAGAAAAAACGGAGGTTTCATTAAAAATTTCCGTTATAAAGATTTGGAATACAAACATTTTAAGACATTTATAGTCACTTTCCAGAGGAAACATAGAAAGAATACTTATTACATTTTATGCGCATATAAATTTTACATAGTAAACACACAGTAGGAGAGGAAATTATAAGTGACCTCGCCTAATCAAGTTAGCAATCTTTCTACGTTGCTGTTGAGCTGCCTGCCGTGTAGGGCATGCAGCTGTATCAACTTCAGATTCCTCGGAAATTTTTGAGGAGTCTGATTCAGAAGAATAATGCTGATCTCTAGGGCGTTCGATAGAAAAAGAACTACCCTCATGAGCAAAAGAACTCTCGGGAGGCTCGGAATAAGGATTTAATTCCTCACTCGAGCTCCCCTCTGCGCTTTCCCACCCTTCCTCTGAAGCAGTATCTGAAGCAGCTAACTCCAGAAGGTAAAGCAGGGAAATTTCAACGGCAGACTCAGAGTTATCAGCCTTGAGAATTTTAACAACTCGGACCTTGCCATCGCGTCCGGGAAGCAGTTCAATTATACGGACTAAAGTCCAAAAAGGTCTAGGTCTAATAGGATGCTTGAGTAAGACAACCTGACCTATAGATAGAAATTTATTGTTGTGAGGTAATGATTTAAGAGGATATGGACCTCTCAAAGAAATTAAATATTGTGAGTACCAGAGTTCCCTGAACTTGACAACCATGACGTCGCGCCTATCAAGCGCGGAGAGCAAATGTTTGCGTTGCTCACCGTCCTCGGCTTCCAAGTCAGGGACCTCGTCGGACAGGATTAAAGAATTAGAGGTAGGATAAAGTTGAAGAAACTGAATGGGCATGATGGGTAAAATCGTGTCCCCTGTCTCTGTGTAGGAAAGAGGACGCCGATTTAGATTAAGAGTTGTGTCAGAAATTGCGGTGAGAAAAGTGGAGTATGGGTAGGTGCTACGACCAAAGAGCTTGTACAAACTCTCCTTGATAGACTTAAATACCAGACCAGGCTAAATATGATTATGTCTTCTAATTGATAGATTATGTCTTCTATCCAAGATTAGATCAACATAGACATAGTAGTACATTAGTATCCCTAGTACAATCACAATAGCACATCAATAGACAAATGACA
>JACJUY010005379.1:72651-107838 GCA_014220935.1 Platorchestia sp. MABIK | reverse complement strand
CTGATCCTGATGATCCTGATCCTGATGAATCTGATTCTGATGATCCTGATGATCCTGATCCTGATGAATCTGATCCTGATGAATCTGATCCTGATGATGATCCTGATTCTGTTTCTGATTCTGATGCTGATTGATGCTGAGACTGATGATCCTGATGCTGATGATCCTGATCATGATGATCCTGATCCTGATGATCCTGATCCTGATGATCCTGCTCCTGACGATCCTGATCCTGATGATCCTGATCCTGATCCTGATGATCCTGGTCCTGATGAATCTGATTCTGATACTGATGATCCTGATCCTGATGCTGATCCTGATGCACCCACTGTTGACAATCTGTCTGAACAATCTTCGTCCTCTCCATTAATTAACATCAAACTCAACAGCTCTAAACTGTTCTTCGACACAATTTTGAAAAGACATTTGTACCGCTTATGTGGATTCAGGAATCTCATTATGTAAACTTCAAGTCCCTTTATGAGAAGTTTCTTAAATTCGTATGCTAAAAGAAGTATCCCAGATGAATCTACGTTGCGTATAAATTGTATTGGAAAATATTACAGTACAACAACAAACCATATTAGAAAACATATTGGTGAGAGCTACATCTGGCTGTCAATCGACAAAACAACGGGTGCATAAGGCATGTTTGTTGTGAAAGTTGTTATACAGTTAGCAACGAAATTATTCGTACACCCCTAGTCTTTCAAAACTTTCTGGAATTACTCAAAAAATATTGTAGTCACAGGCATAAAATTTTCACAGCATATGAATCAAATAATAGTGACAATAATACGAAGTTCCAAGAACAAAAAATTTTGAAAGATTTATCAAGCTGAACTTCAGAAATACGATGAGACAAAATTAATCATCCAGTAAGTAATATTACACTTTATTGAAATGAATCTATCATTTGAGTACATTTTAAAAAATCAATAACGTGACCTTTTATCTTCATTACATTTAGAAACCTTTTATTATTGTTTTTGACAAGCTTTTCCTTTGTTTCAGATAAAATATAGTTCAATTCTTCAACTGCGTTGCGTTTCAATTCCTGAAGATTTTTCAGAACACTCATGTTGATGTTGACTTTTAATTCCTACCACAAATTTTTAATGGGATTGAGATCAGGACTCATCGAAGGCCAAGGCAACACATTTATCTTATTTCTTTGGAGCCAGCTAGTTGTAGATTTGGCCTATGTGCTCTGGGTCATTGTCTTTTTTGATATACCCACCGCCTTCCAATTCCGAAACTATTAACTGATACCGTCAGGTTTTCGTTCAAAATAGGAATATAGTCATTAGAGTTTATCTTCCCTTCAATTGCAACTAATTTCCATTACCCGATGCAGCAAAACAACCCCAAATTATCAGTGATCTATCTCCGTGTTTAACTGTTGGCCCAGTGTTCTTCGGAAGGAAAGCTTCACCATTTTGGTAGTCCTGATCATCAGGACGTCATTGTACCCAAAAAGCTCGATTTTGGTTTCGTCACTCCATAATACTCTCTCCCAAAGCCTCTGTCCTTATCATAGTGGGACTTTGCAAAGTTCAAGCGAGCAGCAACATGACATGGTTTGTGGAGTGGAGTCCTTCCAAGTCGGCGTCCTCGTAGACCTTCCTTGTTCAGACAGCGCTGGATTGTGCGATTGCTCACGCTAGTTCCCTTAGCGTTCAATCTCTTGGCAATATCGTCTAGCTTCACTTGGGTATTAGCGTTGATCTCACGATACAATTTTCGAGAAGTTCTCATCGAGAGTTTTTGTTTGCGACCACGCCCAGGCAATGTTTTTACAATACTAAACTTAGCAAACTTTTTATAACATATTGTACTGCAGATCTCGGGATGCTCAAACGCTTAAACATGTCGACATAACTATTTCCAGCTTTGTGGTAGTCAATAATCATCTGTCTGAGGTCTACACTGAGTTCTTTAGTTTTTCCCATCGTGGCTCAAATATACGAATGAAAAATCTCTACTCCTTTGGCTCTACGTTAGCTCTGGCACAATTTTCTAGAATGATCTCACATCTAGAATGTTCATGAACATTTTAGACACAAATTTTTTTCAATAAAACCAGATTAACGGTAAATTCTTCTCAATGAAATGTAATGTTCTCAATTGTATGAATATTTTTGTTTGATCGTGTTTCTGAAGTTCAGCTTGTTGAATCTTTCAAAAACAATATTTTGTTTTTGAAACTTTGTATTATTGTCACTAGTATGTGCTTCATACCCTGTAAAAATATTATGCCCGTGGCAACAATAGATTTTGAGTAATTCTAGAACGTTTTGAAAGAACAGGGTGTACGAATAATTTCGTCGCTAACTGTATGTAACGTAGATAAACATAGACGCCCGAAGAAAAATGTAGAACTACAGTGCGTGGAACGACGTCACGCGAGATGAGGCAGGGAGGCTGCGAGCCTCGTGCAGTAGTGAAGGTCAAGGGCTTCATGAACAGAAGAGACGGACTCGTAACAGTAGAGTGGTAATTTCTGCATAGGCAGCTGGTAAGAATGAACCCTCTTATAGACCTGCGATCAAAGTTTCGTGGAGTAATATTAATGTGGTTTGTAATTTAAGCATCACATAAATCGTGATGGTACTATAAGCACAGAAACAGGTTCAAAATTAAAATGGATAGTCATGCAAAAAGTGTTTGTGAAAGAGATCTATGACGTAGCTTGTGAAAGACTAGAGCCACTGTAAAGATCCTCAGTTGCTAACTCTGTTCCCGAGGATAGCACGCTAACTCTCAAGTTCAAGTGGTGACTGAAAGTCCTTCCTGCACATCCCTGCAACCGTTGCGCCACCTCACTTTCGGGGTAGGTGCAGCGGCCTACTTAAGTTTCCACTGAAGAGAGGCTCTCGGAAAAATGCAGCGGGGGGGGGGCGGGGGAATTTTCCTCACTTGATCAGGATTGGAATGTACGCTTTGCAGTTATACACACGAGAACCATCAGCAATTTAGGCACTTCCAATGCATTTTAATCTCAGTCGTTTACTTGAGACTACTACGTAATTTTTCTAATATCTAGTCGTAGTTGTAAAAATATCATGATGAGCTCATTTTAAGTTGACAAGCCTGTCATGCGCTGATATCTTTGCTGCGTAACAGCTCCATCTGCCACATTCCTGCTGACAAGCTCAAAGCCTGCTTTCGTGGCGCAATAATGCACTGTGCAGCCCAAGTCCGTTACAAGTTAAAAACACAAAAATTTGAAATTGCAGACGATGTTTGATGTTTGCTACCATTAAACAGTATACGAAAATTTAATGGCATGATTGCCAACGCCTAAAGCGTCAAACTCATACGTTCAAGATTCTCAATTTGCAGAGTATAACAGTTAATAAAACGGCAAAGAAAAGTCCCTTTCAAAAGATTCAACATTTGTTTAGTTGGACGAACTATAGGCGTAAAAATTATGCATACGAATTAATGTTTCGACCTCAAAGGAAAACTTCAATTTCTAAAACAACACGATATAATGCATGAAATTCTCCTTCATTCTCTTTGCAAATCTGCTGTGCGCTCCCAAGCTGAAAAATATGACCCTATAATTCGTGTGGACGATTAAAACACAGTCGCAACTTCCCCCTAGTCTAACAGATCCCCGTATTTGAGAATTACTTTTTATCATCAAAGAAACCCGATTTTAAACGAGACTCAATCTAGCTTTTTTGTAAATTTTGCAGTCATTATTACAATAGATTTGTTCTTGTTATCAAATTGTCATTTTTAATTTCGTGCTGTTTCAGATGCTGAAGATGATCGTTAAGGTCAAAACGTTCTTTTTTATTCTAAATTTTTGAGCCTACTTCGTTTAACTATTATATTAAATCTCTTAAAAGAGACTTTCTTTGTCGTTTCAGTTATAGCTGACCATTATCTTATCTGAATTTTTCATTATTGCTCATCCTGCTAATGTTCCAAGCTGACCTTTTTGGCTAATTGCGTAGTATTTAATTGCTGCCATTCAGATTAAATATGTAATTGCTATACTTTTGAGCATCAGCACACTCAAGTGCATATTTCTTGTTTGCTCTAGCATAACATATAGATAGAATTGAAACTCCACCATTATTCCTTTCTCTATGTATAGTATCAAACCTGGATTGTTTAAGTTCTTGTATTATATTGTCCTGTATTTCAATTGAGCACATACAACCGTCAGCAGTCAGTCGGTCAATTAACTAAATCGATACGACTTAAAGCCAGCGTTTCTAAAATTCTTGAACTCAAAAGTTGTTCATAAATCTATATTTAAAGGCACAAATCAAGGTAATTTTTGACATTCTTGCGTTCAAATACATCCCGAACTTCCAAAAGATATTAATTTTTTATCTAAAACAGGGTTTTGAATCGAATAGCCGTAAAAAAATATTTATGGGTGAACTCGTATTTCTCATCCTGCCATACGTTGAAATGAGTTTTTTGTTGATTTCAGCATATTTATTAAACCATTTCCAGATACTCATCAATCCGGAAATTGTTTTGAAACTCATGATGTTCTGTTTAATTCTTTTATACTGCATCGTACAATTTAGTCGGATTTGAGTGTGTTTCTACCTGTATGTTTATCTTTTCCAGTTGACTTATCCTAATAGTGTTGTTCAACTTTCATGGTTTGAGTAGAACTTCCATACATTTCATCTGTATAGATAGTCATACAGACTTAATACAGATAGTCATAATCTAAGTACGTGTTGAACCCTACATTTGACCTAGCTGGTCTAGTGACTTGAAAATAATTACCTTTAAAACAAGATCTGATTGGAAATCGGGATGTGTATGGCAACAATCAGAGCAAGTTCATTGAACCTTCGAGGACGTGCGCGAAAAAGTGTTACTACTGAGAACTGTTTCAGATACTTTCACACCGAATGAAAAGAACATAAGAATTCCATAGTTTCGTTCGAACTTTTCACAAAATCTGTTTTTCCTGTGAATTATAAAGGAGAAATTGGAAGTGAAATCTGGCTCATTTTCACAGTGTAAGCACTACATAAACACCTGTTTATAAACTCCGCGCAAGATTCTTTAGATTTTCCGACAGAAAATCGGAGTGAACAATGTTCTTTGTTATTCCTTGCATCTAAAAAAATCGTTTCTTAAATGATATTTATAATCTTGATAAATGAACGTGGGACAAGACTGTATATCTCTCGCTATGAAAGAATTTTTGGAATTGACAGGAAAGGGTTTTGCATTTTGTGGAATTTCTAGAACGTATAACAACGCAAATTCAAAATATTTTGAGAAGCCCTGGAGGTTGGCTTCCTTTCTTTCTACACAAGTGACTTCTGGCATTGCATTTATAGAGAAAAGAACTCTTAGAATGATTTTATCACATTCTTTGTGCAGCAGAGGTTCATTTCCGTGAGAATATCTTTCCCAAGAAGCAGGTGACTATTTCTCATGTCCCGATATGATTTTGCTCTTGCTTCTGTACGCGTTCAGCCAGTTCAGGAAGATGAGCGCAGTTGCAGAGACCGAAACGCTTTTTTAATGTCTAACAAAATGAATAAAGTCTGGTTTCTCGTCGCCATTATGGGCATTTTCACCGTAAGTGCATGGCATTGTGCGAGTTACAGAGAAAATAAATATGTTTATAATCATATGCATGCGGATTGATATACACGGACAGTATCGATTATAGTCGTCACACGAAACGTTCAATTTCATGTATATGCACTTTCTTCATACAAAAATGTTTTTTGATACACGACGGAAAGGAATCTTGCTTCGCACTACGAGTTTCCATCATTCATTCTCTTTATTGTTAGTATCGTCTTTTTCTTTGATACGCAAGAACAAAACTGTCGGGTAAATAATACAAGATAAATAATTTTAACTTGAAGAAATTACGTACTATGTCATTTTATAGAAGATCATACATTTCAAAATTTTAGAAACTTTGTTTTCATGCATATTTGCAAAAAATAAATTCGCTTCAATTCTTTGACTTTCTCACACCAGGCCGCAAAATAATCGCACCGTTAAATTATCATCATCAACACTACTCTTTCCATTGAATATATTTTGCACAGCTTCTGTATCTTTCCAGTGTGTAAACTATATCCGTGTCTTCCAAGCTGCCGGTAAGGTAAATTTTGCGATATGTTCAATAACATTAAGAATATTAAGGAATCAGCCTGCTAATGAATTCCTGTGAATTTTTCAGATATCCAAACTGAATCCTGATCTGTTATTTACTGTCTTCAATTTCTGAGTAACCTCTTATAGATTCCTTCTCGGAATAATGGTGGTGGAAACACTATTTGAGCTTTTTGAACGAGGGAAAAATTTAAGGTCGCAAAATTTTCATTCGATTCTGGTAAAGTATAGTAAAATAAAACTATAATTTGGAAACAATTAAATGTCCAATGAAACTTGAATATGGTCACCCGTTTTGGATTCAAATGTGCTAGTTAAATGATGTTTTTCACCGATTGATCATAAAATTTTGTTTGCGCTTGTTCAGGATATGAAAGGCACAAGACAGTGTGGGAAAATTCCAAATATTTGAATACATGCGCCATTTTTTCATTTGGGTAAAATCAAAAGATTCTATGGTTAGAGAGTATTGATCTCCAGTATGTGAGTCTAGTGTTCTTACAACAGGCGCCCATTGCTGTACATTTTCGACCAAGTTCCTACCTCATCGTCTTGTGACCACCACCACCTTCCATAGGTTCGACCGTCTCGGACCCTGAGCCTGTACGAGTACTACGCTCCAGGAGGCGTCCTGGTCTCAGGGCTGGTAGCGGAGGGTGACACCTTCACCCTCAACGGGAAAAACTTGACCATCTTCTCGGGGTCTTTCCACTACTTCCGCGTCCACCCCAACTATTGGAGGGAAACCCTTCAGAAAATGAGAGCTGCCGGACTTAATGCCGTACAGACGTGAGTATTTCCTACAAGGATACGAGCTGTCGGAACGTGAACTGTCAAGAATTTTCAACTTGTATTACACGGGAGTCAGAATAAATTCAACAGTTTATTTATTATTGTTTTGAAGCTTGGTACATCTAAAAATAATGCGAATGCATTAGTTGGTAGTTTGCCGGTCTGCAAGAAAAAAGGAATTACTTCGAAGACAGTATGAAAATATTTATTCATTTGATAGGCACGTTGGAAATCAAAATGTAAAAACAGGAAGTTTCCAGCATTCGCACATCGTCTACTACCAAAAATCAACTAAAAAACACACAATAGTGACAATTTTGTAGGAACAAATAACTGGGAAAACAAAAAAACACAGCTGATATGTCAATAAGGAAAACCTAGCACAACCCATAAAAAGAGTTTATTTTCTATTAAAAATAATCACTAGGTAAGATCTACGATGACTCTATAAAATTGTAGGATAGATTTGATTTAGGAAACACATAGCCATTCTAAAATTAGTAAATTTAAGGTAAACCTAATTTTCCTCAAAATTTTAACTCTATTTCCTGCGATTGTGCTTTTACACCGCAGACAAACTATTGGTACGGTCACTTCCAGCACGATGCTCTACCTCTCTGAACCTTAAAATGCCGGACTTCATTCCCTAGTACTCTGATGCTTGCACATTATGGGCAACAAAATTTAAAAAACAAGGAAAGCTTGAAACTCGTTCCTCGAGCAGAAAGAATGGAAAGATGATGCCTATGTTAACCAGTTTTTTAAAAACCATTTCATTACAATATTTAGCAGGTAAACCAACCATTTCCTCATCTCTTTCGATCTATGGCAAAAAATAGTAAAAGTATTGAGCGTAAAGCCTAAACAAGAATTTCATTTTACGTTGAATGAAGGTCAAGTTTTTCGGCTAAATACTTTTTGAATTGTGATCTAATTAATTCAGCAGAAAAGAGGGGAATCCAATAGCTTCATAGAATCATTTTAACATTGTGAATTCTTCCCGTGAAAAATGACATGTACTGCACATTTTACAGGCTCCATTAACTAAAATCGTCACAAAATTGAATTTGAAAACGTGCGCTGTGAATAACAAAGAAAATTTTTAAACCAGTATAAGAACGCTTTGAAAAACTGAATCTATCATTGTCTCACAAAACAGGCAACCAAAGCATGACGTCCGACTCTCCTTTTAGTCTCTGAGGTAAATCTGATATTATTGAGCTTATCAATGATGTATATGCAGAAAAAGTACGGCATGAGACCTGCCGTTGAAGAGCAGATAGGCCTCGCCAACATAGCACTTAGAAAATACCGATTCGAAACTATTCAGGTAAAGATTTTTCATCTAATTTTCAGTATACCGTAGACAAGTTTTCCCTGTCATAAATGCTTCGAACAATAGTCGGGTAAATTACTGGTTTCGTTTTTGAAACCGTACTCTGTAAATCAGTAATGATGCATTTTCTGGAACTTACTTCAACTGTCATTTGGATGACCATATTTTTACCTGACAAATTTTTGAAACTGTGGAAGAAAAATTCATTTTTCTTTCTTTTTAATAACAAATCTTATTGTTTACTTTTTGAATGATATAATGTAAGAAGGGCACTCTCCTTTCATTTTCCTTAAAAACATTTTTTGGTTATCATTGAGGCATAAAAAATGAGTGGAGAGAACACCTGTCATCAAAATGCTCGAGGGTGTCGTCAGAATGCAAAATATAAAACAAAGAAAATGTTTGATGCGTCCGGATGCACCAATTCTCTGATGTTCCTTCTTTGGTTTGGAGCTGTGAATGCATCATATAGGTTACATGATGCATTCACAGCTCCAAACCAAAGAAGGAACATGAGAGAATTGGTGAAGAGAGCTTATTTTTCTTACTTTAAAGTGAAACTTGGAGATCAAGAAAAGCCTTGGGCACCACATAAGGTATGACATTCTTGCGAGAAAACTTGCTCCGGTGAACTAAAGGAAAAAATAAAATAAACTTCGACATTTCGATGATATGGCATGAGCCACGAGACCATGTCACAGACTGTAACTTCCGCCTGATGATATTGGCTTTACTGGTAAATCTCGTCAGCTTATCACACACCCTAGCCTAGGTTCAGCAATCAGACCTGTGCCCCATTCAGATGATGTTCCAAATTCTACCTTCACTCAACTTGCTTCTCTTAACTCTGACAGCGAATGTGACACAGGGTTGACAGAGCAGTCAACTAACAGAAACAGTGACTCAGATTTTGCAGGCGTACCTACAGAATGACAAATATTTAGCCATGCACAACTTTATGATTTAGTTCGAGATCTGGTTTTGTCTAAAATGCTGTTAGAATTGTTGGCTTCATAAGTAAAAGCCAAAAACTTGCTGGGAATGAACGCAAATTAAGGTAACATTCTATCGCAATAGAAAAGATAATTTTTTACAGTTCTCTAATTATAAATTCAATTTCGTCTACTATTGTGCTATTTCCTCGATTAGTAACCGCGATGGGAGCTACAGGTTAAGATCCAAAAGAGTGGTGCCTCTTTATAGATAGCTCTCAGCGGAGTCTGAAATGTGTTTTATTACATATAGGCAACAACTTTGGCGCAATATTCTTAGGACACTCAGTACACATGAAAAAAAAATATGAGCTCATCAGAACAGTATTGGAGCTACTCAAATATATAGAGCACAAATGGAATTTTTGTGTTAAATATAAAAATGGTGAATTTTTTGTAGGACAGCAAAGTGGATACACAAAATTCCTTTGCTCTATGTGCCTCTGGGACAAGAAACCAAAGACTGACACTGCATCCAGGAAGAATGGTAAGTNATCGCAATAGAAAAGATAATTTTTTACAGTTCTCTAATTATAAATTCAATTTCGTCTACTATTGTGCTATTTCCTCGATTAGTAACCGCGATGGGAGCTACAGGTTATGATCCAAAAGAGTGGTGCCTCTTTATAGATAGCTCTCAGCGGAGTCTGAAATGTGTTTTATTACATATAGGCACCAACTTTGGCGCAATATTCTTAGGACACTCAGTACACATGAAAAAAAATATGAGCTCATCAGAACAGTATTGGAGCTACTCAAATATATAGAGCACAAATGGAATTTTTGTGTTAAATAAAAAAATGGTGAATTTTTTGTAGGACAGCAAAGTGGATACACAAAATTTCTTTGCTCTATGTGCCTCTGGGACAAGAAACCAAAGACTGACACTGCATCCAGGAAGAATGGTAAGTTTAGGGAAAGTTACAATGTTGGGGAAAAGAACATCATTCATGAACCCCTAGTGGAACGTAAAAAAATGATTTTCTGCCCCTCTATTTATCAATCTAGACCTTTTGAAACAGTTCGTCAAGGCACGCAATACTGATGGTGACTGTTTCAAGTACATGTGTGACGCGTTCACCGGTGTAACGACAGAAAAACACAAGCAGGTATTTTCGAAGGCCCTCACTATAGGAAGCTGTGTAATGATCAAGTTTTCACACAATCTATGACTGATGTTGAGAAAAATGCATGTGGAGCATTCGTTTTTGTCTTAAGGAACTTTATTGGAACCAGAAAATCAAAGGAATACAAAGAGCTCGTTGATCTTTCATCTGAAATTTTCATGAGTTAGATTGTAACATAGGCATTAAGATGCATTTATTAAAGTCATTTAAAATCATTTCCGGAAAACTTGGGGGACGTGAGTAATGAGCAGGGTGAACGCCCTCAACAGGATATCAAAATCATGGAAGGTCGAAATCAGGGTCGCTGGGACGTTCACATGATGACCCCGACTATGTGTTCCAATGAGCTCCATCTACATCAATGCACTTTTCAAATGTTAACCTTAACGACTGCCGGATATTAGGAAACACGTCTGGCATTTCAGAAATCTCACAAGCAGCCACTGCAATTCCGGCCACGAGATCTTCTTCACATTCAATGGTTGTAGCCAAAACAAGGCTCGTCATGTTTTCCTTCAAAAAGAAATCGAGTGGAGTCATGCCAGGAAATCTAAAAGGCTATGCAACAGGACCATTTCGCCCGATCCACCTATCAGGAAATTGACCATTCAGGTAATTTCGGACACTAATATGGTAGCGTGCTGGACCAACATCATGCTGGAGCCACATCATACTGGAGCCACATTTTTCTTTTTACTGCAAGTGGTAGATCTTCGAGTACCTAGGCAAGTACTTCTTGTAAGAAAACTCTGTAATTATTGCGTTGAGAGGCGATGGCACAATATGAGGTCCAATAATTTGATTATGGATGATACCAGCCCAAACATTAACACCGTACCTTTACTGGCACGAATGTCCACGCACGAAATGAAGGTTTTCAAGTGCCTATTAATGTTCATTGTGGGAATTGAACACTCCTTCAGGAGTGAATGTTGCTTCATTCAACAATACACGTTCAGAGAAGTTAGGTTCTTGCAATTCTTTGTAAAGCTACCACTCTGCTAATTGCACTCATAATTCATAATCTCGAGGATTCAATGCTTGAACTCCTTGAAAGTGGTATGGATGGAAATCACTCCCATTCATAATTCTCCAAATCCTACAGTGGCACTGTAATCCCAGAGCTGCTGCAACTCTACGCATGATCGCTCTTGAATTGTGACGAAAAGAATTTAACACAGCCTCCTCAACATTTTCATCCCTTGGGGGTCCAGTTTCTCTTCTGTTAATTTCGAAACTTCCATTGTCCCGTAGCCTTTGGTGTAAATTTGTAAACATTCTATTACCAGGAATGTATCGGTTAGGAAAAGCTCATGATGCAGCCTAGCTGCCTGTTTTGCATTGCTAATAGAAGCCCCATAAGCGAAATGCATATCTGCCATTTAGGCATTTATTAAACGGTTCATGTTACCGGCGTCGTGGTTTCTTTGAAACCGAACTGTGCCAGCAAGACAAACGAGAAGTAACCTGGTAGCACGATCTTGAACATTCTAAAACTTTCTTGCGAAAACTTTTTTACCAAATATCACTAAAATTAAATTTTATTATTGTAAACTCTCATACAAAAGAAGTGTTTGTCATGTAAATTCAAAATCAATATTGCGAGGAATTGTGAAATTAAATTTTATCATTTAAAACAATAAACAGTTAATACATAATAAAACATTTTTTTCAGAAAATTTCATTGAAGACAAAATGTTTATTTGGCCATTCTCTACTTGGGGTGTAATTTTATACCTCTTGTTCTGAAACACCCTGTATATCGCCAGTAGTAAATGGGAGGTAACTCACTTCAAGAAAACTTGACCAGATAGAAAATAACTCACCCCATATTTGAAATCAGTGACCTCAATTTACCCAGGAACAGGTTTCAAAGTGCATGCAACTGACAAAAAGTAGAATTTCGTTTCCTAGTCATGAGTTTTTTCTCATTATATAAACTCGTTTAAATGCTGCAATCCAGGAATTTTCTCAAAGCCGGAGTAGTTGATGTTGTGTTTACATTCACCCTCGTCTCTTTACCATCCAGCTACGTGCCATGGAACCTACACGAGCCTCGTCAAGGTGTCTTTGACTTCGGGTCGCTGGGCGAGGACATGTCCATATTTCTCGACTTGAGGGCGTTCGTACAGTTGGCGCAGGAGGAAGATCTTTTCGTCATCCTAAGGCCAGGACCCTACATTTGCTCCGAGTGGGATTTCGGGGGACTTCCAAGGTGAGATGTCTTTCAAAATTGAAATGTTGTTTTAAAAGGGCATTTTTTTTAAAGATTTAGAGAATACATCTTTTAACACGTAAACAGATGCTTGCAAATGAGTTTCCTGTGATGAACGCAAGTCCGTGACAGAAACACTTCTATTTTTCTACATTTTGTGTTTTCTGAGGTTAAGACGTGTTAAATTGAAAAAGGTGAAGTTGATCGAACCGAAACTTCAGATTTCCTATTTAAAAAATTTTCAAATCGGTATCTAATGTGGTAACCGATATTTCATTCTTTATTATCGTACATTAAAACCGTCTTCGTATTACAGTTGTAAAACAATCTCCGCATCCCGTACTCAGCCGAAACGCATTCGAAAATAAAAGCTCCACAAGGTCAACGTAAATGTGATTTTTTCTTTGTATTAAAACCAAGTCGATGTTGACGAAAAATAAATATTCCCAAATATTACCAAAACACAAATTAGATCAACGCACAGAACCATAACCTAAATGACTTTGAGCTCTGCTTGTACTCCACAAACAAAAGTTTTAACAACTCTCCGGTAGCGAAAAAGGAAGAAGATTATTCTGTCTAAAGCTGGAACTGTAGGTCACTCTAGCATAACGCTAAAGTAAACGAAATAAACTGTACACTCACTAAGGAACAGTAAACTGAATTTCGAAATGCGGTTTAATAGTACACGTATAAACACGATTTATGTGAAAAATTACGGAGAATTCCAATGTTTCCGAAAACGTCATTTAAATGGCGGACCACTCCCGTTAGAGTAAAAAATGTTTTTACCATTGAAGAATTCTACAGACAACACTCTGGCAATCTGAAAACATTCACAAAAAACTACTTTAACCCAGTCTCTAGGAACATTGCACGAAGACAATATGACAGTCTGTAGAGACTTCAATCTAGACAGGTAAACAAGAAAAATCATGAAGTAACTGTTAACTTAACTTCATTGCATTTAACAGTTTTTCTTTCTATTAAAAAGTAAACTAACTAACATGTCAGCTGAGACCGCTTCAAATACAGGGTGTTGTGTAATTCGACGCCTATGTTTTACCCATGTACAGAAAAACGTAAAATAAAACTATTTTCACTAGTGACAAAAACCTCGGTCAATATTTACTTTAGTGCGGTCAGCGATTTAGTAAAATTTGTCGCCATATATAGACAATATGACACATTTAAAGACATTTTACGCGAATGACATTTTGCTCGCCGATACTTACTTTTCGAGATATTTAACTATGAAGTGATAAGAACGTCGTATTTGAAAGTGAAGAAACGGGCTCGTAAATATGCTGTAATACAGTATTGACGTAACGATAGGTGAGGTTAGGTTTTGCAACGTTAGGTAAGTTAACTTAAATTAGCTATACCTAGACTGATGTTTTGGCACCAAAAAATTGAGCGTGTTTCAACAATGGAGCAACGACGCGGCCGACTATAAAATGTTATTCTTAGCTGAACGTTATTAATATTATATCTCGAAAAGTAAGCATTTGCGAGCAAAACGCCATTCGTGTAAATCGTCTTAAAATATGTCTCATTACCTATATTCAGCGACAAAATTTTCAAAATCGTTGACAGCACTTAAGTAAATATTGACCAAAACCTCAAAACTCCTTCGCTTTCGAGAAGTGATGACCTAAAGAATTCTAGATTCCTGTAGGAATTGGCTTACCATGCAGCCAACTAGTAAAATCTAACTTGTTGGAAAGCCTGTTGGCGCGCGCTTCAGCCTATTCCTCCAGGAATCTAAAATTATTTCAGGTCATCATTTCTCGAAAACGAAGGAGTTTTGAGGTTTTTGTCACTCATGAAAATTGTTTTATTTTGCATTTTTCAATATATGGGCGAAATATGTGCATCGAATTACTCAACACTCTGTATAGATATTATAGTTACAACGCATTGACCGAAATTTTGACTTAAATTTTGACTTCCCACGTTTGCGATCGATTCAGTGTTAGAATTTTCATGAAAATTTAGCATGGTTCTCAACATTTAGCTATACCAAGTTTTACTGAAGAGTCTGGCACCGATGATGGTGCTAGACTGCTAGTGACTGCTAGTGGTGCTAGATGGTGCTAGTTTCTGTGACAGAAACATTTGTAGCAAGGTTTCATCCAGCGTACAAGAGAAATGTTCACTATAACTTATCTTGGTCTTTCATGTTTATTGAGAAAGCTTCTTCTCGTGGACGACTTTCGTGAAAGAATATCCATTATTAACGAAGTTGAAACTCAGTTTAGAATTCCTGTTACTGCAGCACAAATTCACAAATCATTCTCAATGACATCGATAGCATTTTGCCAGAAACCAACTCAAACAGTATATTAAATGATACAGACATTGATTGAGCTATCACAGACTTAACAATTTTTTCAAAAATGAATAATCGAGAAGCTATCAAACCATAACTTGAACATTTGAAACTACGGGTTTCGATTTCATCTCTCAGGCGTGCGTTTGAACTGGTGTGAATGCCTTTAGGTGGTGAATATGTTCATAGACCACGGGCCAAAAACTGATGTCTGAATGAGTGACTCGTGACATGGTTACGGAAATAGCAGTTAAATGCAACAAGACTCGTGCTCTCCAAAACATTGTGGGCGGAAAAAATAATCTCACCTCAAAATTTCTTTATTGGCCAAATATCTGATGAAATGAAATTAAAGCAACTTTAAAAATCTTGGTATTATTATGGATAGAAGAATAACATGTAAGTTTCTCTTTATAAAAGGCTTACATTACTTTTTACCGCTAGTATTTAGTACTGAATTTTCTAGGTTCTTCCTACTGCGCGCTCAGTAGCTGATATGAGCAGTAACTAGATGCTTTTGTCATCGGTCAATTCTGTAGCTTTATACTGTGCGGTGCAATCATGGTTAACAACAAAGAACTTCAAACTCAACAAAAGAATTATAAATAAGCAATGAAAAGCAGCTGAAACATGAAGAAATAGGAAAATCCTAAAATCCGATTTACTGCCATTGCTTCAGTTTTTACTAGGTACCTAGTAGAAACTGAAGCAATGGTCGTAAATTGAATTTTAGGTTTTAATAAAATAAAAAAAATGAAAATGTCTTCATGCAGTTCCTAGACTCTTTTAAAAGAGTCTAAGAAATGCACGAAAACATTATAAAATCTGGAACGCCGAAGAAAATATCTCCAAGACCTTTGACGAAAGTGCGCCAAAACGTTTGAAGAGAAACGAAAGCTCACAAACAGAGTTGCCATAAGATTTGTTAGCATCAGGTACAATAATTTGTTTCATGTCGAACGATAAGCAATGAACTCCATTAAGATCAAATGGAATCTCGCTGTCCAAGGAAAACTTTATTGTGGTTGAAACGTCTAAGAGATGCTCGGTTGTTATCTGTTCTTAAATATACAAATAAATCTCAAACAATCGGTAGTTTTTCATTGGCAGAGAGAAACAAAATTGAATTATTTGATTGCAATTCCCGAAATCATGTTTGGAGGAATGGAGGAAAAACAGTACTGCCTTGGACCAAAGGACTCAATTTCTACTATCAAGTTTGACGGAGGTTATATCATGGTCTTGGGAGGTTATTTGTCAAAGATGCTATACAAAATAATTCATGGTAAAATTCTGAAAAAATAGGTGGTAAAATGTATACAGAATTATTCCAAGATTAGCGACAAGCTAGTCAGACTACCGTGGAAATTCCGACTAGCGTGGAATAACTAGCGTTATTCCGACTAGCGTGGAAATTCCACGGATAAAATCAATAAGCTAAGTAGACCCATGAAAAAATTCGGTTAACATTACCTAAGAAATTCTAACATAACCCATGCTAACCTAACATATACTAACCTATCGTATTCTAACCAAAGCTATCCTGATAACACAAACATAAAAAAAAGAACCCGTAAAAATTTCATCAATATTACCTAACATGCTAACCTAACCTATCCTAAACTATCCTATTCTAACCTATCCCATCCTAACCTATCCAAACCAATTCTATCTTACCTAACCTACCCTATCCTGAATCATTTGAATTGTAGTCGTAATCAATGAGTTCAGCAATGTCATCGTTCAGCTAGGGGGACCCGTGAAAAACCTAACATAACATATTCTATCACAACCCATACTAACCTAACATATCTTACTATCCAATCCTAAACGAAGCTATCCTGATAATATGTCAAACTGAAAAAACCATGGACCTGTGAAAAAATTTCATCAAGATTGCTTAAACTATGCTAACCTGATAAAATGTCAAACGTATCAATGCATATAAAGGCGATCTTTCAATGTAACACTCAGGAATTCGGTATCCATGATACTGTACACTCGGATGAGAGCGTAACGGACGGACTAACTAACTAAGAGAGAACAAGCAAAGTATTATAAAGATATTTGAGACACAAGATTGCATGTTTTAGGCAAAACTGGAGCTCCCATTAGAATGGATCTTCCTGAAAGATAAAGATGTTTTACATGTAGCGAAATCTACCATGACAAAGCTTAGTGATTACAATGTAGAACAACTCGATCAGTCACGCCAGTCCTCAGACTTGAACTATTTTTGAAAATTTTTGCATTCAACTGAAAGAAAATTTTTAATCAGAATTAGAACTGTAAAACTAATCCTGAATCTGGGGAATAACTCCATAGAAAAATGAAATTATATTTCAAAAGAACAGTGAAAATGATTAATTAAAAGTTATAGACGTCGATTCATTGCAGTGAAAGGGAAGACGGGGTACGCTGCAAAAAAAATGGAATATCATGATTTATTTGTTTTGAATTATACGAATACTTTTTTCCACCCTAATTTCTACAACAATGTTTATGCATAATTTACAATTGATTTCTATTTTTCTTGCACATTCTGCTTGTATACATTTCAATGCTTTTTTGTAAATTTGTAAAAGCCGTTGAGCGTGACTGAGTTAAGCTGCAAAGTGCATAACTATAGCAACGTTTCTTGTTTCTCCAGGCCTGATCATAGAAATCGTGACGTCACCGTCGTGATCGAAGATTTTACAGCATTGATGATGAATCTAAAGAGCGAAATTTAGTTAGCTCGAATATATCGTCGAATTTCCATAAAGCGCGACTAATAAGGCTTGAAACATTCTAGAAAATCTGCAGCGATGCAGTTTCTGTTAAATGAGGGCACAAAAAAGTTTCGATTCATTAGTTCTGATTCGACACAAAATAAAAGTGCAGTCGACTTTATCTCCGACCAGTATTTGCCTGCGTTATTGGATTAGACAATTTAAACTGAGGAGATATTGCACTCATGGGGCACTTTCGATATCCATAGACTAGGGTTGTATTTTTTTTACATAGAAGCGTATGAGTTGCATATGATAGAAGCTGTTCACATCGTCTTCCTTTTCAAGTCAATCATAAGTAACACGAGATGGGTAAAATCGTCAGTGGAGACAAAAGTATAGCACTGTTCAACAGGCCAATTGCAAAATACTCTAAATTGCGCATCAGACGCCATTTTTGAAGAACAGTATGCGTGGGTTACAGCACAGACCTTCATAGCACTGTATCGCTCCTACTGCAACTCTCTCCTTTCATGCGCCATCAGAATGAAGGGTCAATAGATTCAGTAGAAGAGACTCAGTAGGCCATGCCAGCCAATTTTGTGCAATTTACCTCTCCAGTACAATTGAACAAAGGCAGAAATGAAAGACAGAAATTAAACTTGTTTCCTCTTACGTCTATCTTGGCTTCCATTAAATTTCGTATTTATTGAAAAGAGATAAAATAGTTAAATGTTTTTTACGTCCTAACTAATGTTCTGGGACGTTCAGAGAGGAAAGGTCTACACATCTACCTACATAGATATTTAGCAATAATTTTTTTGATGATGAATTATGTCTGCCAATCTGCTGAGAGAACAATTTAACAGCCCCTGCACTTATGCAGCTGGCTGCTGCGAGACCCAACGATGCATGTGCGCACGTACTACGACAACTTCCGTTTTGCAGCCATGGCCTTCTTTGAGGCCCTGCTGCCTCAAGTGGCCGACCTCGAGTTCATTGAAGGAGGGCCCATCATTTCTGTGCAGGTGGGGTCCACCATTTTCGTGCAGGGAAATCCTATAATTTTACTTTAGTTATGACGCGTTATTTCGTGCTCACTGCCATGGAACCCTCTATTTCAACGCAGGTAAGTCACGTCATTCCCGCCCAATTAAGACACTTCATTTCTGAGTAGAAAACGTAGATTAATCCCCTTCAAATTTGATGCATCATCGCATGTAATTATCAAACAAAATAAGTTCTTCTCGAGAATGCTGCATAATTGAACTTCTGATGTTGTAGAACCGTGGAAGGTAATGTTTCCTTTTTGTTTCCAACGCACACTTGTAAACATGTGTGTATGAATGACTGAGTGTTTAACTGTTTGAAAGCATACACGTACTCACGCTCGAATGCAAGTAAGTATGAATGATTGCATGGCTGAATGCTGGTACAGTTGCATGTATGTAAGTATGTGATTGTCCACTAACGGAATGTGCGCTGTCATGTTATTTATCGTAAAAGTCGATTTAGATTTAAGTTTTGCTGATGTGTTCATCTTATTCCCTATTCGATATTAGTCTTCTACTTGTTGTTAATAAGTATTATTTCGTTTTATTTCTGCGAGGTTATCTCAATTTGGTTACTTGCTATAACTGCTATCTTGCATTTGTCATGTTTAGCACATTACCAGAAAGACCTTAACATTTACCTACCAGCCAACATTTAATTTTTAGTTTCAGTCAATCTAAAAATTATTGTAAATAAGTCATTGTCTGAAAATTTTGGGAAACAAGGTCGGCAAGCAGCGAAGAATTCTCCATTTACAGTGTTCCCTCATTATTTCGTGGTTCAACTATCACAGATTCAAGACTTTGCAGAGTTTTTTTCTTCCTTGATCTTTATTCTTTATTGTTTGATTTTTATTCTTGATTCAAACTTTTTTTGAACTCAAGTGTTATAATACTGTATTACATGTAATTTCTTACCAACTGATTTCATATTGCTTAACAGTTGTCCCTCTTATTATTAAAGTAAGGAGTGGGTTGTTGACATTACAGTGAAGGTTTAAAAAGTCCAAATACCTGTTATATGATTAAGTAAATATGGTGTCCGAACTTCGCGAAAATTCAGTTATTGCACGTGGTCTTGGAACCTATCTTGCGTAATAAACGAAGCTGTAATTCGTGAGCTGTAGATCAATCAATTGGAAAATAGATGTAATCAATTTGACCCAACGAAAAACACACAGTAACTTGAACGTAATAAGTTTCACTATAGTTGACTAGACGACTTATTAAAAATTATAAGTCAAACGTAAAACCGTACCAATTACCATATATAACAATTTATTAAACGTGGTCGAGACGTAAGTATATCCACGTGTATCATGAAATTTACCCTCAGTGTCACGTAAAAACCACACAAAACTACTTCTAATTATGATGATGCGGAAACCTCATCGTTGAATTATTAGAAACGGTCAACGTGGTATTCTTGGAACCGTCTATGGCTCCTTAGTGCTTGTTATCTCTTATTCTTGAATGAATTCAATGATGTTGTAGCAATTCTCCTTAAATATCATGGTCAAAATAAAAATACATACCATTTTCAATCAAGGAATCAAACACTTAAATAGTGAAGAAACATCTAAATTTTTGAATGGATTGCACTTCAAATCCTTATAATTATTTTCATAATTACAAAGCCTACTCGAATCAACTGTGGTAAGGCTCACACCCCTCTAACTTTCTTTCAGGAGTACTAATTTACAATTTATTATAGAAGTTGCCGATATTCCTGGTTACAAAAGAACTTAGATGAAATGTAGAAATACGAAGGTTCTAGAGAACCAAATAATTTTTCGAAATTTGAAAAAGAGGCTGACTTTTTCAAATATCACATTGGAGGGAAAATGGGACTTGAAATGTACCTGGCATTCAGAAATCATCATAATAGTCAGATGGGGGCCTAAAAAAAATTGAAAATTTTGAAAATGCGAGTTTGAAAATTTATTGAAAAATTTTCGAAATTCAGAAAAAAATGAAAAGAATGTTGCGTGTTTTGTTAATCATATGTACAAACTAAAAAATGATTCCCAAACACCGTAACTATTGCGCATGATATCGCATCCCATCGCGACGAGAATGAAATCGTTGATGTACTTAATAATTACTTCGTTAATGTAGAAAAAATCATCACTGAAAAAGTTAAAAAGATGAAGATGAGACAAATAGATCAACCACGTACATTACCTTCCAAACTTAAACTCAAACAGTTTTTTCTACTGTGCTTCAGTCAACGCTCGTAAGGTTTTCAACTGCATTGAAGCTCTGAAAAACAAATCTTGCGGAAAAGATTTATTTTCAAATTAAAATCACTGATTTCTAAGTTAGCTATTCATGCCGATAGTTTTATAATTAATTTTTTTATTGGCATCCTTCCTATTTCGTACAGATCTAGAAGAAAAATGAAAATTTTTACGAACCATGACAAAACTTACATCAACAACCGTATGCCAATTTTCACATCGTCGATCGATAATAAAGTTTTAGAAAAAATAGTGTATGTTTAACTGGGTGTGCTGGTATGAAAATATTAAGGGAGTGAAAGTAGTTTTAATTAAAATGAAAAAAGTCGACAAAATACTACAAACTCTTATCTACAAATCAGAATGAAATTTTACCACAAACGTTTCGACCACAGACCATCTTTAGCGTAATAAGTTTTCTGTAACTTGAAAAATACACAACGGTAAGTTAAAAAACACGCACAGCACGAGATGCTGAATGTGGTTACCGAATCACTGTTTATAGGGGATAAATACTGAGGGTATTATTCAACACGGGCTTATGCTTAAACTGTACAAAGACTGACTGACTGACAGGGTAGGACTGCGATGTTGCTGAAATAAAAACATGATTGATTGAAATAGAGTTATCCCATTTTCTCGAATGCTCAGGGACTGACAAAATTGGGGGTTCTCTTAAAAGCAATCCTGTCCTAAAACTCCTACCAGCACTAGAATGCTTGCCAACTCTATAAAGTGCGGATTTAGAGCAAATGTGCAGAATTTACAGCAAATGTACTCCAATTCACATCGTATATAACTAAACTTATCAACAAAAAAAGTTTGTATTCCAGCGTGAAGCCTATCTTTGTGGTTGCAGAACGAACCAACCAAGAAAATATTCACCAGCCTAACTTTTTTAGTTCACATTAATAAAAATCGTCGAAAAAACAGCAGCCAAGGATTTCCCTAACTTCTTTGAATCTGCACCGATGTACAAAAGCGACATATGTCGTTGTTCGAGCGATGTCATGGGTTGCCGACTCAAGAAATGCCGCCATGAAATCTGTCAAGAAAAGAACATGTGTTATATTCTCACGATATAACTGCCCTACATCTTTAATTATAAAGAAATCGCTACGAGGAATACTGAAATGCTACGTCTGGCCAACGACTTTCACCTCCTCGAAAAGAACCGCACTTGAAGAAATACTTTCGCGGATAAGCACAACTTCGAAGCAACTCCACAATCTGCCTCTCGTGCCATTTCAAGAAACATCGACTACAACATCTTCTACCACGAAACATCTCCAGTCGACGCGACGCCTTACCATCATCACCAGCTTCCCTTCTCTACATCACCACTACGACGCAACCGAGGGACCACAAGTCCAAGTTATCAGATACCACTTTCTCATTTCTCTATCACAATGTACTTCTTGTATTTGAAATCTTTATCATCCAGGATATTATTAATTGCTATAGATAGAATGCGGAATCCTAATTTATGTTTATCACTATCGTGGGCTTTTCACTCATTAATAATTAACTGCTATAGTAACACGCTGTTCGTAACGTGTTTGTTCGCTAAGGTAGAGACGCCCTCGGCTCCTCAAGCCGAGGTGGGCAACAGGCAGTGTTGCGCGAGAGTCTCACGCGGACAGTCTTACGCGAGAGTCTAACGCGAGGGTTCGTCAAAGGCAGTCAAGGCACTTTGATATTGAAGAGAAACGATACAAAATCATTTAAGCCTATTGGTGTCTTCCTCTGCGGTCCGTCGCCTTTGGCGATGGACCTGCTTTGTTTTGAACGATTGTAAAAGTGACAATTGACTATATTAACTGGATATTCAACTCATTCTAATTGATCGAATACTGATCGTAAAAGCAGCCAGCCTCCTCGTACTTACTTCGTCAACGCTCAAACTGGATCCCGCAGATAAGTTAAACATATTTACTATGTGTCTAACCAGCTTCTCCCTCAGCAGCATTGTGATGTGTTTAGGTGTCTGCGTTAACAACCAACCTTTGTAATCTTTCGTGTCTTTGATTTCCTTTGTAAGTTAGGAAGAGATGATGAAAGAGAGATGATGATGATAAAATGCACGTTAATAATAGCCTTTAGCTCTGAACTCACGCTTACCGAAGAACAAAGATAATCAATTAATTATGATAACCGTAAATGATAAATATTTACTATAAATATTCCTTTAAAGAGTGGTGGCAGCTTCAATTTGATTAATAAAGGAGTAAAAATATATGAATGTGGCGAATAGTAATGTCACGACAATTAATAGAGAAAAAGAACATCCATTACGATGAACATCAGCGTGCGGAAACTACGAACTTAACTACGATGGCGACTCAATGAAATAATCCACACCGAAGATCAAAACACATGATGAAAAGCCTGTTCTAGATCTAGAATGTCTGGTCTCTCGTACATCATTACCCAATATTGTAAGCTTGCATAAGTTTACTTTCACTAAGGATCAACCACTGTTTGATCAGTCTGGTGTTCGTTCAAGTATAGTGTTGCAGATAAAATGAATTTATAAACATAATATGGTTTCCATAGAAAGCCGTAGAAGTCACTTACCTTTAATCGGCACCAAAATGTAGTTATATATCAGCCTATCCATTTCAATAGTTCTAATCAATGATTTTACACGAATACTGCTTGTGAAAATAATTTTTAGAAATTGTTTCTGAATGCATGATTTTTTCTCCCTATCTCATAAATTTAAGTTCGATTCTGTTGTGCAATAGAATTCAAAACTACTTCTTAGCAGCAGCAGTGTTAATCGCTGCCTCACACAGAAGTAACCACGAAAAACATCATTTCCGCGCTGCAGATTGAGAACGAGTACGGCATATTCGGATATGAGGACGAGCCTCGCGACCGCCTCTATCTAGCCTTCCTTCGTGACCTGCTGGTCAACGGAGGACTGGGAAACTCCCTCCTCTTTACATCGGACCCCGCAGCCAGCACCCGCGATTTGGGGTCTTTGCGTGGAGGTGAGTGCTCTTTCATGACGTTCATGGAAAATTTTCTCTTATCCACATATTTCACGAAAAAGAGTCTCAGTCCATGCATTTCTCGAATAATTTTCTCTTACACATACTATTACGAAAAAAATTTTCACTATCTGCGCCTTGCTAACAAAAAATTCTTCTCTCCCATATTCCTCTAATTATTTCTACAGTATCTGCAAAGAGAATGGTGTAAAAGATGTTCGCACTTTAGAGTGCTTATTCAAATAAGGATTTGAATGTCATCAAATTGTGGATTGCTCTGACTGGTGTAATGCGGCATGTGTTTTGTATGCATGTGGTTGTATTTAGTCTTATTTGTTTGTGAGAGGAGAGTCGGACAAAGGGTGTGTTTTGTAACTGCGGATCAAATAAAAAACAGTTAATTTCAATTGTTTTGTGAGCAAATTTGCGATTATTTCATTGTTTTTTTGTGTGGTGTAACTTTGACATGTTTGCTTACGTTATAGCGCTGAAGATATTTTCAAATTCTTAAACAATTGTCATAAATAAGAACATCAGTTTTTTTCGTCTTGCACGCGATATTTTCAAAAGAATCTACCTTTCGGAAACATCACACATATTTATAAAAAAAAATTATTTTCACCTCACGCTGATAAAAAACCTTCCTCATATCATGCACGGAATTCCACCTACGTGCGCCCTACACGAAAAGAAAATCCTTCATTGCAGAGAAAATAAGGGTTCCACCACACACCCCACAAACATGTTTTCTATTATAAACTCTTTCAACAAACGTACTAGGTTAGGCTCTTAACTCACTAAATAACGTGATCAATCAGAAATTTTTGCAGGATAAAATTTATTGACTTATACGTTAGCGGATCGCGTTCAAAATCATTAACATAAGATGCGTTCTAAAAGTTCAATTAAACACTAAAAATTTAATGACAAGTTATGAGTTTCCTTTCTTGGTAGACTAGCATAAGAATCACAATACATTGATGAGTACTTGAATGATTTTGAAACTTAAATCGGTATCAAGTGCTTTTAAGTGTCGGCAGTACGGCAGTAGTGTATCAATAGGTGTTCGATTAGTTGCATTCGTTATGTCAGTATTTAAGAATTCTGGCGTTTCAGTCCTTAAAGTCGTATTCGGCATTTCTCGATTGGTAATAACGAATTTTAGATTATTTTATTTCAATTATTTTATACTCTCTTACCAGCTGTATCAATTGGCTATTTTTCACACGCATGACCTACTATCGTCGCTATTATGCATCATACTTGGAAATGTTCTATGAAGGAATGTGAGCAAAAATCAACATGAGTGAATTTCCGCCAAACGTTGAGCACAAGCCATTTCCCACCGAGTTTTTCAGGAAAATGATGAGAAATATTTTGCATGTGCTGTATGAGTAAGTTAAAAAATTAGCAAACTCTCGGACAGGAAGATAGGGCACATATTACTCTTATTCATCGCGTGTTTTGCCAAAATCTTTGTGTCACGTCTTATGAATTTAGGCTTGATTTCTGTCTCTAAGTTACTAGGTTCAAAAATAAAGAAAAAGAGGCTTTTGTCATATATGGTTATCAATTTCTGTGGGTTATTTGACTTTTTATATGTATACATTTTTGCCTTTTGTAGCCAGATATGATTTTATGAGCAGTTCTACAGACTGCTAACTTCCAAACTGGCGCCGAAGACCATCTGTCGATGCTGCGAGTGTTGCAGCCAAGCCGCCCTCTCATGGTCACGGAGTTCCAAGTAGGCTGGTTTGACTTCTGGCTTGCCGATACCCACTCCGTATGGAACGTAGATGGTGAGATAGCTTTACTTTCAAGATAAACCTTGTGTTGAGGTCTGTGCCGTTTCTTATCGAATAATCGGGTACACCCTGGTAGTGAAGAATGCACTATTCCTTTTTCGGCACTGTTCGTGGGCGAACACCAAACTTACCATCATCGATTTTTGATTGGGTTATGCATCTTAAAATTCATTCATGTTTAGTTTTACAGAATCTATGCGTACAGAGCGACCATTGACGAGGGTAAGGTAATTTTCTTCTCAGTTAATCAGACGCAACTTGCCATAGTAATTGCAACACCCGGTCAAAGAAATACATATGCTCTCGGATGAGAGACTGTTATGAGGAAGTAGTGCTCTATGGAGAGACGTAAATTCTATCTTTTTATAGAGCATTTGTAAACAATACATGTGATGCACAATACCATGTTTCGGTCCTCTTTGAAAAACTAGCCAATTATTTGAAGTCATGATTCTGTGCTTGTTTCCTAAAGTACATAAGTTCAGCGTTACACTCGTTGGCGAGTTGACAGTCGTTTTTCCGATGCACCTATTTTATTTACAGGCTCATGTGCTTTTGTGTTCTACTTAAATTCAGCATTGTGTATTCAGGAACGTGCCACTTCTCCATGCAGGAATGTGCCGCTAGGCTGAGAAATGCCATTCATTTTATCTGAAGACGAACATAGGGGATTGAGAGTTTATTCAGTAACTGTAATTTCAGGATTTTAGTATCTTTGGATGCTTTCTGACAAAGGAATTTCAAATATCATAGTTTTTATTCCATTTAAGTAGTAAATGAACATAGTTTTCTTGAGTGACTTTTTCAGGTTTTGGCAGGTAGAAATTTTTCACTTACCATCGTTCGTGACTTCATGCTTTCGCATTATACATGATGCTTTGTATTTTACACAACTTATAAAAGCGTTGGATTCAAAAACATTTTCAATCTTTTATAATAGAATAACTGTTTTTACTTGCATTTTCTTCTATTTTGAATGATTGGTTGATTAAAACCGTCTTTGCTATATTTCAGCAGTGAAAGTCCTATATGGTCGGTCATGATAATGTACAGCATACGTATAATTTTTTTATTTGCATTAAACTATTTCTACTTGGTTGCTTCTCTGAAAATAGTATGGTGTATTATGAAAGTTTTTGAGACGAGCATATTCCAAGTTGAAGTAAATACTTTTGTACAATTATTTGTGAAGAATCTAAGGCCATAAAAATGTCTTGTTTCCAGGCAGCCACGTAAAACTTCAGTGTGCGATCGAAATGTCTCACAATTTTGGTAAAATGCAATTATATGCATCATGTCTAACATATTCTATTTATTTATTGTTCCCAAATCGATACTTTTGGATTTCGGTCCGCAAATTACAGCATCAGAAGGTTGCTCAAAATGAGGAGCTATTTTTAGCCTCTCATTTCCCGTGACTAATTAACTCATGAATGGGATGGGACGAATTTATCTCAATTTATAAGATGCTTTTCAAAACAAGCATTTTAATCATCTAATTAGATTTTAAAAAATTCCCGTGTAAATATGATATGAGCGATTGACGAAACCCTGTGTATTACACAGCTGGCTGACGTCGTGATTACGCCACATGTTGTTCCACGCAGTTGGAAATGAATTCAAAAACGTTTTAAACAATCAATTTTGGTTAGGTTGGGCTAATTAGGACAGATTAGTTCAAGTTCTGCTGATCAGGTTGTGGGAGGTCCTTTTAGCTCGAGTCAGTGTAAAAAAATTGTAAGCTGTTTAATTTTAGACGCCCAGTTGGGAAAGCCGGGGTTTTATATCCTAGTCTCCTAGATGTGCAATTTCACAAAAATACATAAAATAAATAACCAAAATTGCTGATCTAATTGTTTCACTGCACATTTTTGACAAGGTGACGTCAACGTCATCGTTACGACAGCTGGCTGTTATGGGCGTCGAGTGTTTCAAGTCACTGGTGACTTTCCCTTCAAGCATTTTTGAAATAAATGAAGCACTGAAATTACTCGCTTGAAATATCACTGAAAAGGACACAAACCGGTCGAACTCTTTCCGGACATCAATCACGCAAAGAAAGAGAGGGTTTAGAAAACATCTCCTCATTTTGAGAAACGTCCTCGTGCTTCCAGAGACGTCTCAAAATGACCTCCAGTGATAATTCGCAACGAATAAGTGTGGTAGATGTTGTAAATTCATAATATATGGACTGAAACTCTCTTTAGTGTTGATTGGCGCCATTGTATGTACACGAAAATGTTGTATATAAATTAGCAATGCATTTCACTTGCATGTAAATGTAACTAACAGGCGCTGTTCATGCCTAAAATAACCTGCAAGTTTTATGCCTGACATTTAGGAGCCTAAACGACGTTCTTGAAATTCTTCCAGGGTATGGTTATAATCGATATAACGTAGTCTTCAAAACGTTTATTCATCACATTACCGGAATCACATAACCGGAGGCCTATCATGATTTATAAAGTGTACATGATTATGAAAAAATGTCACACAAATAAAAAAGGTAGAAACCAACAACCGTACATTTAATCAATTGGAAGAGGTCACCAACTAAGTGAGCGAGTTTAACCTGGCATATCATAAAAATGTGCGATAGTATTAAAACCTTAAATAATATCAGATAAAGGAACAATCTATTACTCATAAATTTACCATATTCTAACATAAAAAACTCCATTGATAACTGTTTATTAGAGCTGATTAAGGAGAACGGGCCAATCCGTTGCCGTTTCGATCTATACTCTACATTAATTGGGGGCTCACGAGTGTAGGTTATTTTAGATATTTTAGATTAAGGAAGTCCCTGAATAAGCGCATCTATTCTAAAATGTTATGAAATAAAATAGTCTGTTCATTTTCTTCCATGTGGAGCATGAAGCGAGTAAATGAGTTTGGTGCTCACAATTTTAAATAGCACCAGATCGGTATCAAACATGCATGGCGTCAAATAGAACATATACTAATGACAGAATTACTTACCTTCACCCAGACTTTGCAAGCACTCTGGAGTACCTGCTTGTCCAAAACGTGTCCCTCAACATCTATGTCTTCATCGGAGGCACAAACTTCGGCTTCACGGCGGGATCTCGAGTGACGACTTCGTACGGTGAGGCACTAGTTGCTCAGCTTATCATGATAGGGAACAGTGTCATTAAGGTGGACTGAGAGGCCAACTAGTTACGACGTCAATGATGATCAGGTAGATATAATTTGTTTCACGCAAGGAGCATAACTTGAATCTAATTGATAATTAGAGTGCCAGTACCGACAATTGAAGAGTTGAGAACAAACTTTTCATCAGAGGATATTGAATTGATAAGGAAGCCTCCATATGAAAGCTCAATTTATGGTTTAGGTATTTCACTTGAAGCACCTATGTAGCCAGTCATTTAGTTTGAAAATAATATACGATAGTAATATACAATAATAAAAGTGTATTTTTGAATTCCTAAAGGTCGACAGATACGATCCAATTTAAATAAGGTCTGAGTGGAAGGTTTTCAAAATGTTATTTATGCTGTTCACCCCCGTACGATAATTCAAGGTTTCAGAGAAAAGGACTAATCAGCAAATTTATCTTGACTAGCATGACAGCCTTGCAGTCATGCACTCGAGCCCGAGCATTTGGTATAAAACTCCTTGTTACAGGATCACACTGACAACCATGTACTTCCCTCACCAGGGAAAGATTTCATATGCTGAGAAACTGGCAGGTTCGTTCTTAATTGTGTAGCTGTTGCCTTAAAACTGAAAGTTTTCACGGTAACTAATCTCCCATCGTAACACCGATGAGTGATTTTTCATTGTTTAGTTTGTGGATGCTTACATATAGTGCTCTGCAGTCGATGTGCATTTTGTAAGGATTGTCAACTGTACGTGTAAATTGAATATTTTCTGAGAGCTGATGAAAAATAAATTTTACGCAGTTGTTGCAGTGCGGAGGAAATTAAAGTGGACTACCAGTTATGTTAGTAAAATAAGAGCAAACTAATTGAACAACTCCATGAACATAGAGCATGAACATTAAAATACAACTCCAGTTTTTTATTGAATTGATAGTGAACAATTAATTGTAATTTTTGCCATACACAGACCTCAGGAGGGTTCACCGGCATTGGGGAATTTTTTAGCCATCAAATTTTGATCACAATGAAGTTATAGTCGGAACGTAAAACAGTAGTTGAATTGTATCGCACAGAATTTTTGAGTAATGACATTGTAAAGCATTTTTAATCTGTCAGATCAATCGATTGGAGCATATATGTCTCTTAGCCGTTCGAAAGTGATCCAGGTTTAATTTGAAAGATCTTGAAAAGATGGCAAAAAAGTGTCGAACCACTATATCATAGAACAACTAAAAGGATTGTCCACGATAATCTGGAAATGTTTTCCTTCACACTGCAAATCAAGTAATCTCTCACCAAGATTCACACGTGGAAAAAATTGGATCGAAGAAAAGCTTTGTTAAACTAAACGAAAAGAAGCGCGGCGATTCAAATCGTCTGCAATTCGAGATGTTCACAACTGAAATGGCTCTCAACTATATAGCGTACTGTGATGACGCCATAGGGAAGAATGACGGGTCAGGAAGACAGACTGGAAAACGGCAATCGCTCTTGAATTGAGGAGAGTTGGTCACACTTGCCAGCGTTTGGTTTGATTTTGGGGTCATTTCCTCACCAAGACAATCCCGCTCATTGCGAATGCGTCTATTCATGACGTTCTGAAGTCTGCTTCCAAACATTATGCAAATCATAAACTATGGACCTTTCCGCCAGACGTGACATCGTAAACATTATCTAAGCCTGATGCAGAGATAATTTGAAATAGCAGAGGTGCGTCACGCCAATTGGAAGCGGTAGTTGCCAAGAATTAATGCTAGTTATATTAAATAGAAATAGGTATCCAATTATCCTTTACATGTGAATTTGCCCTTACATACGAGTATGATTAAAAGTGAAGTAAAAGGTTTCATCCGATTTTTAAATAATTCTTTGTGGTTTAGTGAAATTTTACGCCATCATTTTTTATTACAAAAGCCCTGTTCATTCCAAGAAATTAGTATAGCGGGAATATAACTGAGAGCAGATTAGCATTATCTTTAATAGTAAGATGGCATTGGTACAAATACCGAGAAAATATTTGTCATAGAAGTGTGAATAGCACTTCCCTAGTACGTCATTTTGACAGATAGAAAAGTGCTAAGAACAACTACATAGAACATCAATTTGAAAGGTAGAATAGGTGTACGGAACAGCTCCATAGACCGTCGTTTTGACAGATTGGTAGAAGTGTAAAGAACACCTTCATGTCGTGTCGTTATGGCAGATTAGCTGATATAGAAAAAGTACCTTCATGATGCTTCGTTATGATAGATTGCCGAGTGGGAAAAACATCTTCATCGCTGGTCATAATTAGCTTCTCGTGTATTTCATCGAGCGGAACTTATTTCTTCGGCAAAATAGCAAATATCAATATATCATGCACCACTTCCAGATGACTTCCCGATGGATTTTTAGCTCATGTATTTTCTTGAGTTTTACCAAGCCAAGTAAAATGTACCAAAGAGTTTACGTATTTTAATTTTTCCAATTTGAAAAAAATTGCACTATTGAGGGCATTTTTTCCATTGAGTGGAACTCAGTAGCGATATCTATGATTTTTTATTCCTGCTGTGAGCTATGCCGTTTAAAAATCATAACGTTGTGGATCACACGCTTTTCCTCTCACATTTTCGCAGAGCCTCCGAAATGCTGTCGATACATTAAACCCTCGACTGTAAGGGGACTCCAACCTTCTTTGAACTATGATCGGTTTCTTGAACAGTGGTTGGTTAGTTAAAAAACGTACTCTTCCAGCGTATAAACAGTGTTAATCATAAATATTGAGCCAAGGGTGTGCTTTTCGATATAACTTATACTCGAAATGAAGAATTTAACTCAAAGACGGACTTTTAGAGAATTGTGTAACTAGAAACGTTTTGATTTACGATCAAGGTAAATTTTCATCCTTCAACGGAATTGAATTTTGACTACCCAAAATTAGCATCGCATGTTGCTGTTGAAATTTTTAAAATAGAAGCAGTTAATTTACGGTTTCTGCATGACATTATCCTGCACAACATCGTTGTAGCTTCCCGATTTCCCTTTCGAAGGACTATTGTACAATTTCAAACTCCTACGTCTAATTTTACTTCAATCTCTGTGAGCAGACTACGGAGCGCCTTTATCAGAGGCTGGTGACTACACAGAAAAGTACAACAGACTCGTAGAAATTTTCTCGCGCTACAACCCCCTGTTGGGCGTCGGTGAGTACTGCTATATTGGTACTGGAACTCAGTTCTGGGCGTGAGGGCCTTGCAACTTTCTATTGGGCATTCGTAAGTGTTGCAGTTGTCGCTAAACTGAATTCAATACTTGTAAAATATTAAATATGAAATGTAAAATATATTTCAAATAAAATCACATAAATTTTTCTCGCATTGGTTTGGCTCAGCAGTTAGCGTCACACTAAATCTTGAGCAAGACGGTCTTCTCGTTCGTGGAGGTCTCCAAACCGGGTTAAATTTTTCATACATTTTTCCTTGAAAGCAAATATTAATTAGCAAGGATTAAACGACCTGAGTTTGGTTTTTAGAATAATTTTTTATCGATAAGTTTACACTCCATTAATAATTATTAATTCTACATCCAAGTTTAGGAATTAGAAATTCATATTCAATACAAGTACACTTTTCCTTTTTGTCTACTTAAAAACGAAATTTGAATTCTGTTTCACTTCGATCGAAATAAAACTCATAACTCGACCCCTACTGCAAACCCAGTTAAAAATAATTGAGAGTGCTATAAAACAGAGTAATAACAATTACAGATTTGGCATTGCATGGGCTTAATTGTTTTCAAGAACATATTGATCTCGTTCGATTCATTTCAAATAATATTGTTAATTCACAAACCAAATTCATTGTCAATAACCTGATTGACTAGTCTAGTGTACGTTTAGATCAGGCGCACAATCTTAACTATTGTAAATTTTAGAATAACGTTTAGATAGCATGCCCTAAGTTTCCTAAATTATTTTGGGCCTATAAATAGCTATATTTAAAGATGTCGGTTGTTTTTGTTGCAAGGAATACTCGTGATGAACCAGCACTTATAATTTTTAAATTGTATTGAATCTGTTCATTGAATTTCACCCCTAGTGGACAACCCCGCCGCACCTGTCCAGCGAGAGAAGGCTGCGTACGGAGCCTCAGCCATCACAGAAGTGCTTCCCTTCACCCAGCTCATCGCTCAGGCACCGGTCAGGTTTTAGACTTGCATTAAACAAAACCTCAGTGCATTCTTCTCGAGCAGCTTAGCGTGTGTTAGAGCTTTATTCTCGGTGTTGTAGGATGAATTAAGCCTTAAGACGTTAAAACAAGTAATTTTGACTTGATCTCGTGTGAAATGATTCAAGATTGGGCTTGTTTCATAATAATGCGTGTAGCTGAAAGCTTAATGTGGGTTGCCGATTGTTTAAACAACATGGGTATTGTTTGTTTCAAGTTCTTGAAGTGATAAAATTCCTATGAAGTCAGAAAGCATATTTCAAAAATAAACTAGAGTCAAGCAACAAAAGCAATGCTTCGATGCCACTGACATCATCATCTGAATAAAAAGAGAGAAAAATGACGAATACCCTCCAAAAATGCAAGATGAAAATTCATTGGAGTTCCACTCAGCATTTTCAACTTTCTATATTTGCTTTAAAATATTTTGTTTCAGAATTTATTTGCTTCAACGAAACTGTTTATCTAACATTCCTAAAGAGTCTACCAAATAGTGATGACCTGCTTGCATTTACATCAGAGAAATTAAGACCTGCGGAAGGATCTTTCGGCTTTTGGTGAAAGGCACGTCATTGGGTTTTAATGAAATGGAAAATTAATCTGAGACAACAGTGTTGTTAGGGGTATAAATATCAGGACGATACAACGAGTAATAGCACGCTGCATTCCTGAAACAAGATGCCGATCGTGGTTCAATTCGTGGACACTGTGAAAGGCCTAACATTATGGGTGACAGAGATAGATGAACTTTGAAGAAATTGGCGAAGAAAAATCAGCGGTGATCAAAGCAAATGATAACATGTATACGAGTTATGTGCAGGTCCAAAAGAAATTTCTCAAAAAACTATGCATCGAGAGTTGAAAAAATAAATTTTGACAAAGGCGAAAGCACTAAGAGACCATACGTTTAAGTTACATTTCGGAAAAAACTTCAGTTAATTGTTCAAGTTCACCGAGAACAAACTTTTGATGATGGAAAGCATGTAATGGGGTCTGATGAGTCCAGATACATCCAACGTCAGACCGATGGGCGGTTCAGGTATGATACAGCCCCATGAAACAATGGATCCACTTCGCTTTTTCTCGACTGTTAATGCATCTGGAGGTAGAGTAATGTTCTGTGGATGTTTCTGCCACTCTTTGAAACGATTTTTTCTAATAATGTACAATAATATAGTGACAGATGTAATGCATTAAATTCCACTCGTTGCAATAACAAAATGAAGTCTCAGAACTATTCGCAAGTATGTACTTTTTGACTGCTTCAATCCTTCCATAGAGTTTTACTTTTCTGATGGCAACGAGACCTTCCAGAATGACAATGATCGCACTCACAGAGCCATAAATGTTTCAAGGTTGCAAATGAGAGGAAATTTGAGCACATGTACAGACAACTACAATTTTCTGATTTAACAAGTTGACCGCGACGGGTTTAACTAACTGAAGTTCAAAACTCAACTCAATTTTAAGTCAATTACAGCATGTAATTTTGAAAACAGCAAATATTAACTGGAACGTGTCTTTATTTAATTAGCTTTGAATAATCATTCATGAGAATGGAGTTGGTGACGTTTGGTCGGTAGGCAGCGATATAAAAATTCCATCCATGTACACCGGTGACTCACGTCATGGCAAAAATGCTAAAACCTATTGAAAATTTATGGGATGAGCTTGAGAGAAACATGCTTGACTCGTCACCCCTTTCTTCAACATTGAATGCCTTTGTGGGATAAGTTTCTTCAAGAATGGCGAAAAATAGAGCTTCAGATGCTCCCCAATCTCGTAAAATCGACGCTGGAATTAGAATGAAAGCTGAAATTCGAGCTGAAGGCGGTCCAATCACGAAATAGTAAATTTCCGGACCGTACGTGTTCTTAGGGCTCTTAATGCATCTATATACAAATTTGTAATCACTCCACCCTGATACTCATTTGAGAACTAAAATGAGTATTCATTTCTTTTTACTTTAACCTTTTACTCGATTTGAAATCAAATATTCTTATTTGATTTATTTGTAGATTAGGGCTTCTTTCACATTTAGTGCAGCTCGTTACATACTTATACGAAATAGAATTTTTAGTATGTCAACTTTCCTTGTGAAGCTTTTCCTAACTTTTTACTGGTTTTCAT
>JACJUY010005379.1:37578-56012 GCA_014220935.1 Platorchestia sp. MABIK | reverse complement strand
ATCATTCACACTATATAATTTGACCTTTACCTCAGTCATTGGTGCGTATTTTCGGCGAAATTTTACTCTCAAATTCATTCTAGCGAGTCATGCCTTTCAAGAATCATCTAAATGTTTTTAACCGCTCTTCAAACAGACAAACAAATTAGTAACATAGTTTGCCTAACTCATTTTTCGTAAAGCTCAAACATCACTTAAGAAATACCTATAATGAACTTCGCCCGAACATATCAAGGGACGGATCAACACCACACAAAGACGCTGTTGGCAAGACATCGCCTGCGTCAACAACGCAGGCGATCAGCTGTGGCAGACAGGAACCTTACTTGCCTTCCCTCGAGCTTCTCAGTAAGGTGCCGCGACTGAGCAGGCCTGTAATACAGAGCTTTTGGGAGTCTTTTTGTGTATGACATGTGAGTAGAATACGGGCTGAATTTTCTTATACAATTGAAATGATAGTTCACCACTTTACTTAGGGAAGAGAAAGTGATGAGGAATTTTGTTTCTAGCCCTCTTTCATCATTTTATAATTCAACAGAAAAGCCAAGAGCTCCAGCAATTGTAGGGAGCAGTCGGGAGAAATTGAACCCAGAACCATTTTGTCCAAAGCGTAACGCTTTGCTCCCGTGTCACGGATTAGTGTATAGTAGACCAGTGGACGTCATCGCATGACCATATTTACGAAGAAAATAATGGGCAGATCGGATTAGATTTTCCCTCGTAAAAGGTCAAGCTTCACTTTATGTTCCAGAAGTCACATCGTATGTGCTGATTAACGTAACACATTATTTTCAATTAAACTATTATTTCATATTACAACATATTTCGTACTCTTAAATATAACATACATAAATTTTCACACATTTTTAATTTGGACGGAAGTACATTTCGGCTTTGTACCGCATTATGAATACGTGAAGTACATTTTTTTCATTTTCGGTTTATTAGGTTGTCAAATAAGTTAGTTGAAGCCTCCATAACCATAACAAAAGAGTTTTCAAAAAATAAAGGGAGTTTCATCTAGTATGGAATTTAGGGAATTGGAAATCTAGCACAAGGTGTGTCCCCAACATGCGCATAGAAACAGCAAGATCAAAAGACGTTTACTAAACAAAATACGAATGGAAGAAATGAATAATAGGAGGTGAAAAAACAATAGCAGTAGCCGAAAAAAATTTTTGGTAAGTAAACAAAAATAGTATATCTAACCTTCAGCTCAGAACCTCACGTATTCTTCCACGGAGTGCTAATTCCCAGAGATTCAATAGTTGTGTCCTCCTGAGGGATGATATTTTTGTACACATGATAAGTGTAGTCTAAATGTGAATACACTTTCTTCAACTTTGGCTGTAGTGCATTGGTATGAAATAAACTGAACTCATTCCTTTCAATTGCACCCCTTTGGTTCGCAGTCTTAACAGAGAAGAAATTCGAGAGAGGAATGTCCGGTCGAGTGATGGCCGTAGTGGCGGCTAGTGTTCTGGCGCTCCTCTGCTCATTGCAGCCAATGCGTAAGTAGAGACTTATTAGAAAGCGATGTTTATGTCAGTCAAATTGATGCATGACATGTTCAACAATCCAGTCAGGTTGATGTTCAGCATCATCAACATTCCAGTCGAGTTAACGTATGATAAATTCAACAATCCCTCAAGTTGATGTGTCGCATTTGCAAGGTTCCATTAAATTTAAAACATGACTCACCTAAATTTCCAATTAAGTTGGTTGATGACTCACACAATATTTGGCTTTCAAGCGCCTGACAATTAAGGATAGTTCGCCTTGACGGATGCAATCGATCGAGCCCATACCTTTTGCCACAACGAGGCTAAATAGGGAATTTGGGCTGACTTCCTTTACCAAGTGAAGCTCACCGCGACCATTTGAATTCAGTTCTGCAAGTAGCCAAAGCTGGATCTGGAACCCGGGACTTATCGCCAGTAGCCAATGCTGTCTTATGCGATTTAAATATCTTGATGTTTATGATTCATTTGTTTAATGAGTCACGGAAGATCAGAAGATTTGTAGAATTCATTTGGAGTCTGGTTCACAGGAAGTGGTGCACCAGACACAGCATTAAGCATCATTGTCTACTTACTTGAAGGATCTTCGTGCTGCGCTATTTTTTGAAGTGTATTCCATGTTGTTTCTAATGGCTGCTGGCTTAAATTAATGCGCGGTTAGAAGATTAATTGCTGTTATTTGAATTAAAATTCAAGTGCGTATATCTTATACGCCGTGCACGGAAGTGTAAAATTTTCAATTTATCAAGCTATTGTTGTGTAGCGGTGAAGTGTATGAATTCGGACTGAGACTATGAATTCGGTCTATATTTGTGGTGCTTTGAAGGAAGCTCAAAAAATGATAGCTTCTTCTAAAAGAAGCTTCATAAGCTAAGTTCGAAGTATTAATTAAGAATTTAATTTAAATTAAGTGCTTAAGAATGTTTAAGAAATTAAGTTAAGAATTAATTTAAATTAAATAAAACATTATTTTGAAACAACAATTAAAGAAAACGTCTTTTATTTCTATTGTTATACTCCTCCTGTCAAACTCATTCTTTTCAGTTAGCTCTTCAATCTATACTTCAAGATTAAAGATTTACGTGCCAAAATTACATCGAATTCAATACGTATCAACATGTATCGGGAGCATTTGAAATAAGAAGCAGAAGTTCACTGTCATTATACAGAGTTCAGGTATCAAGTGTGCATGGTGAAAGTATCAACGGTCAAACCAAGCAGGAAGGAAACTGTTTTACATACAAGGATCGAGGGGTTCAGCAACTAAAACAGTCACTCGTGGTGTCCACGCTACAGGATGCGAGCCGATGACGGTGATGGAGTTCCTCCCTGACGCCATCGACGACACCTCCATGCTGGACGCCGGCGCAGGAGCTCTGCCGGACTTGTGGCAGGTCAGGGCGGCATGCCGTGAGTTCGTAACACCTGTCAGTGTGAGCTGCTGATGCTGGTGTTGTTTATTCACCAACCAACACACAAATTCGATCTTGAAGCTCGAGAAACTACGCAATTTATCCCGTCACTTGATTAAAACAGACAAAATGTGTTTGTATCATTGCATCTACTAGGGCGAGAACATTCAAACTGTGCATTTTATTCAATAAAAAGTTGCTTACATTGTTGTGACATATGACAACTCATGAATGACTTCAACTGAGAATCTCCTGCACCACCGATGAGTTTGTTTATGTAAGTGCAGCGATAATAACATCTATGACATCGTGCGGGAGATAATTTTGACTATGTTAATAACACTATTGCATTGATTTAAAAAAGTGATATATACTGCACTGATGTTAATTCAAAAAATGAATGAGAAGAATTAGATTCAGTCTAGATGATCACCGTATTCTAATCATCATGAATAAATGAGAAACAGATTGTGACGGTACAGAGTATCTCGGTCGAGTGTTCCATGTTACTCACACGGAACACACAAAATGAGCGTAACTTAATTGATTGCAAAAGTAATTTTCATTTACATGAAGCCTTCTTCAATTTAATCAGTTCAAAAGCTTTTGCTTATGAGGATACAAATTTCACATTCTCGTATTTATGCAAACGTATATATCTATCAATGATAATCGCCTCGTATTTCACTTATTTTGTTAAGTTCAACCGTGGGAAAATTTACGATGGCTTGGTAATTTAAATCACTGAATATTTGCCTCTAGATCCCAACCTAAGTTATTCTGATCGCATCTCATCCTAACCCAACTAAATCAATCCCATCATATACTAACCGAACCTACTTTAACACAATCTATCTTAACTATACTAACCCAACCAAAAATTTCGGTGCTGCCAAATGATAGTTGACCTCGTAACTGGCAGTTCCCTCATGGACGGCAGTTCTCGGTAACAATGATGCCGTACGACCTCACAACAACAGGTCCATTACCGTAGCAATCCGTTACAAGGATACCGCACGAATCTCAAATTGTCTGCTAATTTTGTCCTATGTAATTAGTGAAGGCGCAATGCATGAAGTGACAGCGTTATAAATACTGTGCAGGGTGGTCCAAAAAAATGTCTCCTCTTTTTAAAAGCCATGATTCAGTAACTATTAATTATGAGGTTTTAAATTAGTCTGATTTTAAAGGAAAAATTGTCTTCTTGATTTTAGTGTGATAATTTTTTCGATTTGAGAGTAAACACCTTGCGAATCCATCACGATACCTATTAGATTATGGTTTTCCCCATTTCAAGCGACAGCCGACGAACATTCTTAGCGTCAGATGGTGAAGTAAAAGTGCTGCAGCTAGCCTGGTATAAACAAGTCTAATAACGGGAGGCGAATCTTTTGAGTTTCTTAATATCTTTTATCAACCAAGCTCTTCAAAGTTGTTCAAGTACTCACCACCTGACTCAACATGAGGCATCATTTCGGTGACCTCTTTCGGTACCCGACGCACATGCCGAGACTGGGTGCTGGTGGTGGAGTGTGGGTTGATTAAATTTTTCGCTGCTAGAACATTCCTCGAATTTCTCCATAAATATCACGTAGATAAATTGTTAATTTTATTCTCCAATTTCTTTTCCAAGTAATTTTAGCACGAAAACTGAAAAAATTATGTTTGGAACTATTCTCGAGCAAAGACAAAAAGTTAGCTTTAATGAGTGTAACTGTGCCTAAATTTTTAATGATATCGAAAAACTTTTTACTCTAAATTAAAGAAGACAATTTTTCCTTTAATATGATACTAAGTAGAAACCTTTATGTTTAATTGTTACTGAATAATAACGATTAAAAAATGGGACATTTTTGTAGGCCATCCTGTTATTGAGGAACACTCTTGAAACAAAGCACTCAAATCGGGAAAATGTTCCTGCATGAGGTTCTATTTCTATGAATTAATTCATTTTATTTAAATTGTAACCAGTGTCATGTTGTTTTATCTAAACTGTAACCATGCGTACTATCTACATTGAAGCGCAGCTGAGCTACTGTACGCGCTTCTACCTCACGCGCTACAGCGAGGGCTTCACCAGCTTCTTCAGCTACCACCTCAACAAGTTCGACACCGGCATCGGTGAGTTGAGGAAAGTTGTCGCCTCATCGGCTGATGGGGCGCACTTTTTTGTGTTCTGAGGATGATACTGTGAATTTAAGTTGTTTGCACAGTCGCATGCTGTTGGACAAGCATACGTGCTGTTGGGCTCCAGTACGTAAGTTGGAATTGAGAATGTGCAGTTAGGCTTGCGTAAGTACAGTTGGACTCGCGTATGTCCTTTTAGATTTGTGTATATTGTGTCAGCCTTGCGTACGTTCGGTTGGATTTGTGCATGTACTATTGGAAATGGGCATGTGCATTTAGACTCGCGTAAGCATAGTTAGGCTTGCGTATGTACATTTGTACTCGCGTATGTGTAGTCAAGCTTGCGTATGTTCAGTCAGACTTAGGTGTTGAATTTGAGCATGTGCATTTGGACTTACGTACGTACAGTTGGATTTGCGCATGCGCAATTGAATTATCGCATATGCAGTTGGATTTGTAGATGTTAAATTAAATTAGTGCACATATGCAGATAGCTTTGGGTAAGCGTGCAATAAAAATCGGTTTTGCGCAGCTATATAATGATATAGTACATCAGTACCAGGAAGTTGTTGACATGCATTTTTAAGCAATGAAACTGTTGTTCTGATACAGTTGGTAGAATGAATTCCTTAAAATTAATTTATGAAATCTTATACCCTCAATTGTACCTCTGCAGCGTTTTAATTCTTTTTTTTTAAATCAGATCCTTGTCTGGTCGAAATGGCAGTACTATGATCTAACTTTTGAGTTTGTTCTAGTTTTAATCCGACACGAGAATAACGACGAAGAAGGGACGATTAATTTCGAAATTTATTTGGGTTCACGGCTGCGGATATAATTATTGGGAGCAAGGTAGCCGCACTTTGCGATTTTACGTTGCTGAGTACTTTGAACCATGAAAGCTTTGACTTGGAATCATGAAAGCCGCCAGAACAGCCGCTTGCGTAGCCGGTCGCGAGACCTTGCTTGAGCGACGTGTTGTGTTGAGCAAAATCAAAAGGGTAACTACGCTATTTTCGTTGCTGGTCTGGATCACATTTAGGCGCAATATCTACAGTGCGGGTAGCAGGAGTGAGATGTTGCACACATTAAGTTGTAATAGTGTTGGAGGTTAGTTTCAAAATGAGGAGAGAGTAAGCCGAAGACGTAGGCTCCAGTTTCAGGGTGTGGAGCGAAGTACAATATTTTCTTGGACCCTCGAGTTTTGATTGCATGGAGGAAATAAAAACTTGAGGGCCTATTTATTTACAAAAATCTCAAACAGTTATTAACTACAAAAACTGGTCATCACGACCATTCTAACCTGAAATAGAAGTAACTTCATGCTTCCTTGTTATTTAAAAGCTCGGTCACAACACAGTATCCTCTTCGTTGGAACTAAGACTTCATAGAACGGAATCCCTGCGGAGATCCGTGAAAGTAATTCTTACAAAGCATTCAAAATAAATTTTGAATTTCTTTTCCTATCCAGTTACATCATGCAAAATAACAAAGTCAAATATTTTCTCCTAAATGACTAACCTTGATAGGGTAATTTGCCATGGTTAATGTTCTCAAATCGTTTCTAGAATATACTGTTAACATCTAGCCCATGTAAACCATTTTGTAACATTTATCATCGAATCTCGAGTAAACTAGTCCATTAATCAGTCTAATGCGTAACTAGATTAAGTGAATTTGGTTAAACGTTATAGTACACCTTAGAATAATGTTGATGGTAGATGCCCTAGAAGTCACTGAACTAATTCGTGCCCACAGGTAGCTACACTCAAAATTGACCATTGTACTAGACTTAAGAAACAATCGATTATGTATTGCTTGTGTTAAATAAATTGTTTAAATTTCCCAGTTACATAATCTAGAATGAAGTGCATTATGCTCTGTGAACATACGGTAATCGAGAAGCGCATGGCTGCATTCATGCTGGTAAACTGTAAAAAATTACCGTCAAATTTTGCGTTAAAATGTCTGACAACTTCCCTGCCAACAGAAATCCGTAAAAAACAGTAAAACTTACAAAATAAAAACAGCGAAAAACAGTCATCAGTACGGTATTGATCACTACGAAAAAAAACCGTCAAACCTGAGAAACAAATCAAGGGAAAAACCGTGGTTTCTCATTTACTTCCCTGAAAAAACGGTATGGCTAGAGAACTTGAAGTCGGGGGTTACCCCGTGATTCGTACCACATAACCAAGCCCGAAAACGATCTAACATGAGAAACTGAGCTGGTTTATACTCAATATTCGTGATGCAAATGCCAAACCTGAGACAGGATTACTTCCTGCATGGATACTACACACAGACTTGGTTCATGCCATTTTCATATTTTTATTTTGCAAATTATCGGAACGAATTTCAATTTTGCAGCGTATTACAAAAAACTTGATGCCGCAGTAAATTTAATGTTACCTACTCCTTCCCCTTCCGCTTCGAGGGGGCCAGTCGATACGCGATGTTCGTTTGAATAGCTGTAGGTCTGACTATGGTGGCGAGGTGTCGAGTTACCACAGCAGCACTTCACCGGTAGTTCATCAGTTGATTGTCACCACATGCACGTAGGAGCAGCGCGAGTGCGGAATTCAGTTGTCGTTTTGAGAAACAAAGAAGTCTTGTCTCACAAAATTGGGGAAGTAGTCCATAGTATGATTGCATGATTATTTATCTGATTTTTTATTTAAACGCTATTCGTGAATGACTTTACGTCGGATATTAATTGCTTGCTTTGATGGCACTAACACCAGGGAATTTGTTCTCTAAGGAATTAATAAAGTTATTTATAAATTGATCTGTGTATCAACATTGTAGAAAACTTTTTTGTTTTCTGTTTCCTGGGAATGAAAGATGATACGAGACGAAGTTTTCGTTTATTGACACTTGTTTCTGCAGAGAGAAAAACAAACAAATGAAGTCTGATGTGAATAGTACAAATACAATGATTTTTACACAACTCAACGAAAGTTCATGATAATTATTAAAGTCAATACTCTACTAAGTAACAGAAAACTAAACACATTTATTCTAGTACAATTTAACTCTTAAACGCAAGACGTGCTTCTCATCGAATCATCGGGAAACCTAGGCTGTTAACTTGAAGACATCTTTTTCTCGTATGCCTGGACTGAAAATTTCAGGCGTAATTACAACTGTCGTTGCACCGTACGGTACTAAAACAAATGCTACGGAGGCGAGTCTTCTACAGACATCAAAAGAACTAATGGTTGTTATTGCGTAAACGCTACTTTCACGCACAAAAAGGCCAGGCACCCGTTTCGAAGAGAGCATGTTTTCAGTTATGATTCGCGCAAGGAAAAAAGGGTTCATTATAAAACATTTTGACAATACATGCTTATTATGTATTCATAAATATATAATTATATATACATACATAAATACCTATATACTGTAAAAGGGGTGACCTGAAGTTTAAGCACCGTAGAAGTTACACATGAAGAATTGGCACCCCAATTTCTATGACGAGAAGAATAGGTCTCCCAACGATTTTTTGTAGTTTTAGAAACAGGAATTAAAAAAATTGAATCGATAGAATTATTTAGAAAAAATAAAAACAAAGAACACAAAATCATTCTGTAAAAAGATAAAACACATAGAACATAAAATTATTCTTTAAAAAACAAGAAAACACATAGAACACAAAATCATACTTTAAGAAAGTAATTATTCCATGAAATTATTGGTTATTGTTCGCAAAAGTTTTTAGAAAAGTATAAGGAATTACATTATTTATTCAAAGTATTTACTTCACTAACCTCAACAGCCATTACAGAAAAATTTTAGTAACCTCTGCAAAAGAAAAATCGTATCATAAGTCAACTAAACTAATCATATACTTTGCAAAGGAAGAATATGCACCCCCACAACTCATTAACTGAAAAATAAGCATCCCAGCGACAGTTGGGGTGGTTTTTCCTAATTGGATCGAATACACACTGTCAGTATTAATCCCCGAATTTTGTAGCACTGTCAGACGTTCTTATGCTGGATTTTAAAATTTCAACATTAACTCTGATGTTTAATGTATAAGTGGTGATACATTTCGCACTTAACCAAACACTAGTAAGCTCTCTGCTCCAAATTTATCTGTGATCTTGATGCTCCTAGAATTCTAAGCTCCACTGTTTCGTCTCCTCAAATACTGTTTCCCCAAAACGAACTGATTGAGTAATTTTGAGGATTCACTGTTCGAGGATGATGTCAGGGAGGCAGATGCACGCAGTCTTGTTCTATTCCTCCGACATGCCCATTTCGCTAGCCAACATGGTGTGGATTGAATTGTATCGCAATTTTGCCCTGTAGGTGTATTTTGAAATCAATCAATCTGTGATTGCGACGTAAAGAGCTTTTCGTAGACGGTTCAAGATTTCGGACAATGAATCGTTCCTCAGGCGAACATAATTCAATCCTCGGTTGGACAATTAGAGGCAGCCCTAGTACACTAATAACAGATACGTATCACGGGCGCAGATCCGTCAGAGCACCAGAAAATGTGGAGCAAGTTAGAGCAAAGGCAATGCAGTTACCGCGGCATTCTGCCCGACGGCATGCTGATGCGACGGCATGACCTTCAGTCCTAGTCTGATATCATGACAGATAAACAAAGCAACATGCCTTTTTTCATTCAAATGCAGTCCAAATGGCAAAAATTGGTTATCTAGCATCTTAGTGTAGCCCTGCTAGTTTATTTTCACGGATACTTCAATTAGAAGACCCATTTTTTCGTACCTGAAATAGCCCCAGAACATGACAGACCCTCCTCACCTTGTTTACGATCTTCGTTGAAGAGTTCATGAGGTACGCAATGAACACGAGGGTGGCTATAATTTCAACAGAGACAGACAGAATCGTAATTCATCTGACTACATAACTTTTCTCCTCTTCTCTGCCGTACAATGTCAGGATGCTTTGGCCCAGCTTGAGAGAACGGTCTCATGATTTGTACTTTACATCGGCAATTTGCGAGCATATCTGCTCCTTATCTCCATTGCATGGAGTTTTCTACGGAGACCGTTCTCAATAAAAAAGAGGGGCCATCATAGATGTTTTGCAATAGTTCCATGAAACAGTGAATTCCTCCACTTTCTTCAGTGGGTGCCGATGCGAGATAAAATACTATGGCTCCGTTTTACCAATCCAACACGTCTTGCTTTTGACCCATCGCTGTGGGACAGCTACGAAACAACCTTGCCAGTTCTGAATGAAGACCTGGTTAGTACTCGCATGTAACCTAAACTTCAGTCACAACTTTGAACACCGATTGATGAACTTGGCAAATGATTGAAACTCGAAAATCAATTTATTTTTTTTGGGGGGAGGTTATTAACAAGTACCCAATCGACACTTGTGTGCCGCTTTATTGTGGAAATGTAGGAAAACTTCTGCTCAGATTTGTGAAACCGGTACAGGTTAGTCTGAGGCCACGAAGTGCTAACAAACCTATTTTACTGGTACTACTACTCCATTTCCTGAAACAGCTATTTAATCAATTGTGAGGTTTTCCTTTACAAGTTTTACCGTTAACACATTGACTGCGATGGGTTTAACTGAAGTTCTAAATCCAACTCAAATTTAAAGTCAAAAGTTGTTAAAATTTTATAAGCAGCAAACATTAACTGGGTAAAATAAATGCCGTTAATTTGAAAAGATTGTTAAAAATTTTTCAAAAAATACATCGATAGGTAGTTTTACAGCTGGAAAAACTTAGGCCCGACCCACCGGAGGTCATGATTTAAGAGACTCATCCTTTTCACATACATCGACATTGCGAAACCCGCAGCGATAATAAACAACTGACACATTCTTTACCTTCTGCTATGTGTATTAGAAACTTAGAGTATTAAGAATTCAACGAGTAAGTACTTTTATAGACTAACAGCATATAAAACAATGACAAGAAAACAAAAACAAAATACAAAACATTGTAAATGTTAAACAATTGAAAGTTTTACTACCGAGTCACATTTGTTCATTGACGGACTGTTTTCTTAAATGTGCATTGACTAAAATGCAGAGACCAGAAAAATTCTGGATTGAAAATCAAATTTTTAATATCATCATCAGCATCAAAATGTTTTTTTTTAAATATGGTGATAATCACTTTGCCTGCGACGTGAGCCAACTGGGGTCACTGGGGGAGTTTTCATAATGCTGCTGACCGACCAGCAGTCACGAACTCAATTTTCATGAATACTTAATCACAATTAAATGAATGCACAATCCAGTTAATGTTTTTTATTTTCAATATTGCTTACTTCAATTGACTTCAAATTTGAATTGAGTATTAATTAAACTTCAATTTTACCTGCCTCTGTCAAAGTGTTAGAGAAGTGTTCTCTAATTGACGAGTAGTTGGCTTGTCTAGATTTTGGTCATTGCAAAATGACACTCCCTTGTGTTGTCACGAATAATTCGAGCTTGGTGCTTAAACTGTAAGCACGATGCGGAGCATGTTTTCAAAAACATAAATTTTAACATTTTCAATTTCCCCCTAATTCCTATGATCTCCTTTTTTGTTTTTTGTGTTTTGTTATAGTCTTATCGCTGTCACTGTTTTATTTACAGTGAGTCAGAAATAGTTATTCCTTAAATTTTCATCACGAAATTTTTTCTGAGTAGTGAAGATGAATTTTTTATAAACTGAAACGGTTGCTTCCATCGGGATATTTTTAGTTGTGTGGGCGTTTCTTTTGTTCTCTAAATATTATACTATTGTGAAAATTTCAATATATTGATTGTAAAGTCCTAATAAACACTCCACCAGCGTATAAAGGAGCTTCAGTCGGTACGCTACGGCTGCAGGTGGAGTCTGTGGGCATCATTTCGAGCAACATCGACGAGCTGAAGGTGGAGAGGTTGCGATGGCACTCCCTCTGTGCCTCCGTGGACTTGTCGATCAGCCCTACTCAAGTAACCTACGTATTTAACAACCAGGTGTGAACCCCCATCTAGATCTGCGTTGTGATCAGGTAGAAAAGCCGTATCCTTCAGTTCGGAACGAAGCTTATTTGATAACGAGGAATTAGATAGTATGGAGATAAGCCTCAAAATTCATGTCTTCGAGTTTGATGTTGTGCGCGTGCGAGGGATTATTCGTATAAAACAAATCGTCAAATTCTTCGAATTGTGCTCAATGTTTTTTTTTATGATATAGTCTTTCTTGATTGATGGAAGCATTCGATTTATATTAAATGTTATTGAATACATTCTAAAACCGCATTTTATTAATGTAAGAGATTGTTCGAGAATGTTTAAAAAGTACATTGAATAACTGTCAACAAGATACGATAGATAATTCGTAGAAATAACGAAGATTTAAGAGCCCTGCAAAAGATATTTCAATCACGGTTGCGGAGTCGGAGTCGCATGCTTTGGGATGGAGTCGGAGTCGTTTTCCGAATGTGGTGGAGTCGAGGTCGGAGTCGATATTTTTTGGTGCCATTGACTCTAATCTTTTCTAAAAATCTATTTATAATTGCTTAAAACCGAATGCTATCAGAACGGAGTTAAACTACTTTACTAAAATGCTAAAAAGTTTACAACTTTTTACTGACTTGTTTGCGCAAAATTCGAAACAGCGTATCGATACCTACTGCCTAATACTGTCATTTATATCTATTTTTTCCCAAAACCTAAAACTATGCTGTGGGACCTAAAGACTTCTAGCTAAAGTTATCTTATCACTATTGATAATGGAGATTTAATTGGCTAATTCTAATAATAATAACTGGAATATTAGTCAATGTTTTCGACAATGCGCAGTACATGTGTACTTCATATTCATCTCTTTTTTTAGTTTACTTCCTAGTCGTTGGGTGAAGTAAACATGTATTTAATAATTGCAATTTGCGCATTTTTCTAATGTGATGCCTTTATTATTGCTTGGTTCTGCCTATCTGCTTGGTTCTGGCCTTATATTGTCTATCCCTAGTTCATTATCATTTCCTTTTATCTTCTGATCACCTCTTAGTTTTTAAGTGAGCATACGCTAATATGACTTGTATAATTATGTTTTCATAATTTTAAAAACTGAAATAGCATCTGTTTTTCGGATTTATATAATTATTACTTCTTCACAAGGATGATTTGGAAACGTTTTAAGATGATTAGTTTCGATTTTGGTATATACAAAAAAATTAGATCCAATGTTAACGAGCTGCAATGAAAATAATAACATACCACTTGTAAAAACCTCACTTACTCACAGAGATGTTGTAACTGAGAGCAATGCTCTGTCTCAGCTGCAATGGTTGTTTTATTTTAAGCGATAGCACAAGATTTCTGGTTGAAAACGCTCCAAATTGCACAAAAACACAAAAGAAATAGAAAATGAGCAGTAATTAAAATAAGAAAGTACCAAATCCATGGTTAAAAAATTAGAAGACAATAAAGAATGGCATCATATTACATACAGTGCATAGACGCTAAAAGTGCCTTTTATTCGTATGCAAAACGTACCAGAAACGTCAGGCCCGCTGAAACGAGAGCAGAAAAACTTGTGCCTATTGTAGCTGTAATATAACAGTGTTGAGCAATGATGTGACACCTGTACTGCTTTGTTACTCTGCGTAGTATAGACACAGAGAATGAGAGGCAGTGCAAATCCTGCCTGCCTGAGCTACAAATTTATTACAATTTTTGGCATTTTGGACGTTGTAATGGGATCAACTTAAATTGTTGATGCTGATCTATACTTCTCTGGGCAGACGCTGCCTACCTTGCCTACTTAGGGGCGCATGTCTGTAATATGTATATTCAACCTGGTTTTTTAACGTTTTGTTCCCAATTTGAGTGTCATTTGTAGATAAAGAATGTAAAAACATATATACAGGCTACAATACCAGCAAACACTAAGATATAAAGCAATTTTTTTTAAAAATAATGAATAGGTGGAGTTGGAGTTGCAAAATTGTGAATAGGTGGAGTCGATGTTGGAGTCGCAAAATTTTGAAAAGGTGGAATCGGAATCAGAGTCGGAGTCGCCAAATTCTGAAAAGGTGGAGTCAGAGTTAGAGTTGTCCAATTCTGAAACGATGAGGCCGGAGTCGCGTCGCCACATTCTGAATAGGTAGAGCCGGAGTCGGGTCGCCAAATTCTGAAAAGGTGGAGTCGGAGTCGCTACTTTATTCCTCCGACTCGACAACCCTGGTTTCAATACATTTACTTTGTTAATGATTTCATGTACTGAGCTGACATAAATTGAGCTCAAATTAATCTATTTGAAATTAATTGTTGAATCTAAGTTCACCATGATAAGACTTACATAGTCGAGCTCAATCCATTGTGCCCACATCCTGTTTCCACAGAATGTGCTCACCCAACCCTTTTTTTCAAGAGATTTTTCTAATAAATGGATGAGTGTAGTATCATCAGAAAAAATTCTTCAAGATTTATTTTAATTAAACAGTTTTTTTACAGGTTTTCTCAGTGAACGTAACCACGACTGGACGGTCTATGGAGGGCGGCGGGCGACTGGTGATTGGTCAAGAACTGGACGACCTCGCTGGAGGCTTCAACGATAAGCAATCTTATCATGGGCGCCAGGCCGACATGTGGCTGCTGGCCAAAGCTCTTTCTACCGAAGAAATGATGAAGTTCACAAGAGACTGCGTCCCTTTTCCTGAAGATGATGACTCCGTAATGTATAACTTTGGGGAAAAGCTTTCAAAATTTGAAGTGAGAGAAACTGTTAGAAAGTTCACGGTGGAGCGAGAAGAAATTTGTAACGAACAAAATGATTTTGTTCTTCCTTCCTTAGGTCCCATAACGTTCAGTAAAGCTTTGAAAGTCTGCAAAACCATGGGAAGCACTCTTTTCTATCCTAAAAATAGAATTTCTGAGGAAGCGTTTTTTCGACAATACTACTCATATTCTAAACCTTGTTTGGGAAGTTTTTCCACTTCCTTCTGGTACGGAATAGGTGCTGATTATCAGTTGCAACGATGGAAGTCGCTAGATAGCAACGAGACCATTGAATACTCAAATTTCCGAAAAGGTTATGACACTATGGAAAGTCCTGACACCTGTGTGACTGTCGCCACTCTGCAAGACGCTTGGCTTGGTTCAAACTGCAACCAAACTGCATGCGCAGTGTGTACTGTCAAAAGTTCTTTTGAAATACGGGTACGAGGTCTCTGTGAAAAGTCTTCGTTTGAAAGTACTCTCATTCCTGATTCCTTGATTAACAATGAGTGGTCTTTTTCGTCTCCCTTCTACTCGCGACTTGCATACGACGGCTCGAAGTGGACGTTGCAGAATATTCTGGACGGTTCTATTATGGAGATGCAGAAGTCCTCTAGCCAGATTCCCCTCGGGCTGTCCACGTGGTCCAGTCCTTCTGCTTGCGAGACGACCGAAGTAAGAACGATAGTTAATGGGAGTTACTTCAGTAAACACACGGTGAACTGGTCGAGTTATCCAACATTGTCTCGTTCTTAGAAGATAAAATACGAGGATGTAGGTAACATATGGGCAGAGAACAGTTTTTCCGATGCAAGGTCGTTCTCATAGCACGGTCCTGCAATATTATTGATTATAATAATCACAATAATTTACTCTTTTTAATAATTACAATAGCCACACCCGGATTTTTCTCTTCATTCAAAACAATGCGATGTCCCTTAACAGTTACATTCTTAAAAAAAAAATTCGTTATAAATACGACCATGCAATGGAATAGTTTTACAGGTTTTACAGGCGTCGCAAAGCGTGGGCACTCAGCTTCTGTGATGAGAAGCACACCGACTTTTATTCCAATTATTGAACTTTGTTCTCACTCAGCATCCTGTATGGCAATAGGGCCCAGACTTGTCGATGTAACGACTAGGGCTGTGATAAAATGTTCTAATCATATTTTCACAGCCCGAATAATCACCCACATACGCATGTATGTGATTTATAATGAATCACATACCTGTAAATTTATCCAATGTTTAAATGCATGTGTAAATCACAAGCATACGCATGTGTCTATGTGATTATTAGGGCTGTGACAATATTAGAGCATATTGTCACAGCCCTAGTAATGGCTCAACCACCAGAACAATGAGACAAGCTGCGTTCTAGGACTGAATTTTCAAATAACTTACGTCGTTGTATAGCTACACAGCCAGCTGCAAAATTTTCACTAAACTTGGCTAAGCCAAATTATATTTTTATTTGGAAAACCGTCGCGTCTGAGCGCTTACAATTGTAATCTAAAAACTTTTCCCAGAACAAACAGCCCGTAGCACAACCAAGTCACCAAAAGAAATTTCACTGCAAGCTGTACCGCTACAACGAGGTAAATTCAGGCAACATTTTGGCCCCGTTCAGTGGTTGGCTTTTTACATATGCAGAGTTGAACAGGGATACCGAAATAACAGCTAAGCCAAAGTTTAACTCTATATTTTTCATATCACTATTAACCTATTAGATTTGAATGTGTATGTCACACTACTGTTCTCTACCCGAATGCATTTGCAGTCTTCATTGCGAGGAGTTTTGTTCATCCAAGGGGAATAGTACTAAATATGACCTAAATAGATTCAGCGTGATAAATTGCTGCAGATAGTGAGAACAACTTGTCGCACATTCAGTTGTTTAGTTGCAACAAAAGGATTGCTTGTAATGTAAATCATGTTTTCATAGCTCATGTTGACCATCACCGCTTGCCGGGAGGACATAGAATGGACGTGCTGGAACGGAGACTGTATCAACAAAAGCCTTCGGTGTGACACTAGTCAAGACTGTGAGGATGAGTCAGACGAAATTGATTGCTTCCAATTTGAGCTCCCTCTCGGATACAACCCGCAGAATTTTCCACCATCAAAAGATGATGGAACATTTACGCCGACGATTTTCATCCGCTTGATTAACATAAAAAAATTAGACTTGACCTCGTTCTCGCTTTCCGTTGATTTCAAAGCGTATATTTGGTGGTCAGATCCACGAATCAAAATGCGCTTCCTCGGGGCAGCTCCACAGGAAGTTGTCATAACCCCTAGCTTGTGGCTGCCAGACTTTGTTCTGGAAGACGAGTTTGGCAGCATGGTGCACGTCGTCGAGTACGATAAGAAGCTCAGCGTGGAAGAGAAAGGGCACCCGCTAAAGAATATTCCGTCACACCATTCTCAAGGTACGACAATTTGGACGATAGGATTTAAGTAATGCGAATGGGGAGTACTCTCCAATGTGCTTCTCAAAAGGAATATTTCCTCCACAGATATTCCATATATTAGTACTATTAAGTCTTCGATTTTAGGTAATCCTGATAGGCTATCAGAGCGTCGCAAAAAATTAAATTCCATTAATCATAAATTTCTCGTAACATTTATATGGAACGCGAATCATAAGAAAATTTCAATTTAAAATCTTCAGATATATTGGGAAAATATTTTACAGGTCAATGCATCAAAATATTTCTCGCAAAAGATTTGGAATCTCAAACGGTCGAGCCATTTAAAATCTAACAAAGTTGGAATGTTTTTCCATAATTTCAGTGAACATTAAAATGTTGTCCTGATATTTTGGTGAACGTTAGCCTGTTTTCTTTTATCTCGAAAACTAAACTCTGGAGTAGTATAAAGAATACTGTAGTGGAGTTAAACTGACTCAAAATTTGACCGGTTATGAAGCTGTGTTCTCATGTGGTCAGAGCTGTTCAGGTCAACCTGCGTCTTCTTACAGAATCATAAACTCAGTAACGTTCCGTTCTCCAATTACGTAAATTAATTATCTCATGACCTTGTCTGTGAAATAATTACATGCTGGCAGCTAAGCCGTTCCTGACAACTAGATTAACTAGACTAAAATACGAAAGTGCACCTTACTGAAATTGTTCACAGGCTCTGGATGTTCTGAATTCATTTTGAAGGTTTGAACGATTTGAATTGCTTCTGATGGCCCAAAGGGTACATACTTCTATTAAAGAACGTCACTTAATTCCTATCTGACAATAAAATTGATCTGCTATACGAGCTGCATGCTCGAAGCTCCATTTTGAATCAACACTCATTTCAGTTTAATATCCACTGAAATTTGAATAAATATTAAAACATGAAAGACAATCCGTGAGTTACTGAACTTGCGATTCTAGGTAGCCTCTCGCTGAACTGCCCCCAATATTCCAGGTAGTCTCCCATTTATCAGCATCACAATTTCAGGCAGTCTTCTTCTGGAGAAGCTCATAATATCTGGTAGTTTCTCATTGAAATACCTCACAATTTCGTGGAGGCTCACATTGACTTGTGTCACAATTTCAGATGATTTCTACAAGGGGTCTGACATCACCCTGCTCCTCATCTCAAAGCTCGGGGCCACCTTTAGCTGCAGCTTCGACCTCAAATTTTACCCGTTCGACGTGCAAACGTGCGCTGTTATC
>JACJUY010005379.1:0-37243 GCA_014220935.1 Platorchestia sp. MABIK | reverse complement strand
CTTAGAAATGCACTTCTTGAAACTTTCCCCATTTCAAGAAGTTGATCTCAGCTACTTTCATGCGTTCTGAAAGTTGAACCATTTCCCTACGCAAACAACTGTTCTGCTCAGCTGTTAAAAGGGGTTCGCTGAGCTATTGATTCATTTTTTACATAAAATTTTCTACTCTAAAATGCAGCATGGCTACATTTAACATCTAGCTGTATACTATGCAGGCACCAGTACATTAATCGTGTGATGTAAATTACCGTACATAAAGCATTAGGTCTCAAGTCACACTCACTTGGAAAATGAAAAATAAAACTTTCTCTTACTGTATTCTAGGAACTTCGACTACATTGACAGCTAGGGCGTTCCATATTATTCAAGGCTGAAATATATTCTGATGAAAGCTATGCGTGTTCTTCATAGTTCTAAAAAGGGAGAAAATCAGTAAATATGCGAACGCCTCGGGGAAATCATAAGTGCGCCAGACGTAGACACGAACCGAAAAGTAGACGCTGATGCACTCGTAAGTAATTTGACATCAACTACGATGATTACAACACTACACCAATGACCAAAGCAGACTCAGAAAACCTGTCCTGCTCTTCAGAAAGACGTCACTTGGAGATAGAAACTACGTCACTTCAGAATCTAAGACTCAAGGACTTTCAGAAAACCAGGACGTGGAGGAAGCTGATGGATCAATCACGAAAGAATGGTTTCATGACTTTATAATACTGATTATAAAGCGGCTTTTCGGTAATCACAGTCAACTGCCTCGCTGCTGCGCAGTGCAAAATAATAGCAACAATTCATTGCTCTAGGCATTCCCCAGTTATCATCCAAATGTCTTCCGAGAATAACAGTAGAATACAAGAAACAAAGACTTGATGTGCGCTGAACGAGGGGAAAAATTGCGGCATTGCAATTCCGTTTTAAAAAAATTATTGAATTTATTTTTGAAAAGTTAGTTTAAGCCTCCCTAACAACAAAAAATGCATTCCAACGAGAGGAACGAGGAAGGTCCCGTAAAGTATGAGCTAACGGAAGCGCGGAATCTATGCCCAAGGAGCATAAAAACGATAAATGCAGAAAGAGGTCTACGAAGCAAAATAATAGTTCAAAAAGTAATTGGTAGGAGCTTAAAAACAGGACAGCGGTGAACTGAATCTATTCTGTTTCAGCAAAAAAGAGGTCTACCTTGTCTTTAGATCAGAACCTCACAATTTTCCCCGGAAGCGCCAATTCTCGTAAGTATGATAGTTCCCTCTGATAGGAATAAATAAATTTCTACATCTAAGTGACGCACTTTCTAAAACATTCTCAAAAAATTTGTGTTCTTAAGCGAAATTATTGTCAAACCCAACAAGTAACACTTTCACTGTGACGTGAGCCACCTGTAGTTCGCGGAGGGGATTTTCATAATGCTGCTGAACGACCAAAAGTCGCAAACTCACTTTTCATAAATACTTAATCTAAACTAAATGAAGGCACGATCAGGTTAATGTTTCGTGCTTTCAACATTGTTTAGTACAATTGACCTCAAATTTTAGCTGAATTTCAAACTTCAAATTTACCGGCCGAAATCAAAGTATTAAAAATAAAGGAAACTGAAAAAATAAAGGTTAATCCACTGAAAACAATAGGAGTAAACTAAAATTGACAGAAGCTGCTGAAGAGATCTGATGAACTGACTTTCATGTTTGGTAGCAGGATGAGCAGGTCGTGATGTTCGATGGGCAGCGGCATCTGCTGGAGTACAGCCTTGTCAAGCTGAACCTGTCAACGCGCAACCACCAGTTCGACATGCCTCACCTCAAGGTGGGTTTTGTAGCAAGGTTAGAATTAATGAAGGACTGAGACTTGCGATTTTTCATTTGATTTTATTTCAGAAAGAGTCTCAGTTAATGGCATCTCGAAGCTTCGAGCTTAATAAGAACTCGATTTTTTCAAGTTTAAGCGACCGGATCCTCGTTCACGCGAAGCTGAGGTACTTTCGGAACCACCATTCCTGCGCATTTTTTCTTCGGAGATTAGTTCGAATAGTTTCACTTTCTCTCACCGTTGCATGAACGTTGATAGCTAGAGAACCAAAACTTTTAAGAAAAGAACCTCTCTAGAAAGCTCTCTTCATCGCAAGGAAGTTCTGTTTCCTATTATGATTTTTTTGAAGTCGACTATGAATTACTGGGAATTCATGTTTTTGTAGAGTTTAGCTCCTGAAATTCAGCTCCAGATTTTTTTTAATGGTTCTGAGTCACACCTAAATTGTTTCAAAAATACGAATTTAAGGGCTAGAACCATCATCAGCTTTGGTGTTATTGTAGTCCCAGTTGAAAAAGAAAGAAAGAAAAACATTTATTTCCAATAAAATACAAACATGAACTGTCGATACATTGGTTTTTAAAACACCTTAACCTAAAGCATCCTTAATTGATAATAACACATTGGTATTGGGATACCCGTGTAAAATGTTGAATCAAAAAATGATTGACAGAAAAGCACATCAAAATGAGTTCCTTAGCTCTGCCTAATCTGATTTTGACAGTGCATTTGAATATAAGTAACTAAGATTGCCGCCGTACTCGTGAGTGAAAGGAAACTGGATCAGCTTGGAAGTGATACACAACTATCGAGCTATTCAGGTGATAGCACATTGTTTAACAAACTTTAATATAAGGTTGGGGCCATTGAAATGAACACATATTATTCACTAACTGTAAGGTCAAAAATCCTTCGTTGAAGAGTTATACTGGCTGAAAATTTCCCCATGACCACCATGTTCTGATATTACGTCTCTCGATTTCCACTCCTGCGGATATTTGAGGAGTTCGGTGTGAGGACATTAGGGGAGATTGGTGTGAGAAACCCCAATTTACTCCAAAAAATGCCGCCTCATTGGTAGAATTGATGAAGCCTTCGTAAGGATTCGTGAAACTCCTGGTGTCTTCAATGGCGTCAGCCAAGACGTTTGAACGCCTGCATTGCAACAGATGGGCGTCTTGTTGAACATCTTTTTTTAACAACCGAACCTTATTTAAAAATCGGTGTCATATGGCCATATTAACCAAGGCTTGAGTATCTGTGTCTTGAGTTGATAATGAAAATGTTTTCTTGGCTTCTACAATTAATTTCCCTGCCTCCCTTAGGGTGCCATTTTTTTCCAATGGCGTTGCATTATGCCCTTTTAGTTTTTCACCTAAGCATTTAAAACAACGAGGTCATTGAGTACATTTCTTTTATTTTAACGGTCCCAGCCTTGTGCTAAAGTTTGTTCAACAAAGTGTCTGTCACCCTGTATATAATTTTATGCAAACGTCAACCTAAATGTTTCAAAATTATTTTTATATTGCCAATGTATTCCTTAATTCACGGTAGAAATATTTGGAAATAACTCGTGCTAATGTTTTTTTTTACAAAAGCTACGGTGCACGAACTGCACGTATAACGCTTCAGATGCAACTGTATTGCGAAAAGCATTCGTCCATCATGGATACTTGGCGAACGTTTGGGTTAGATGCTTATAAGTAAATTGGAAACGGACTTGAGAACTGGGATAGGAGAAGAATGGTGGAGCCACTGACTACACATGCAGAAGTTGAAGTTTGGTATCATTGGCTAGATGTGTGCGATCAGAATTTAGCGCTGAGTAGAGATACTGTTTCTTTTAGACTTTGTTCTAACATAACAAACTTCCAGAACACATGTCTGTCATTTCTACGGGATCGATAATTTGAAATTCTTTCACCTCTCAGGTAGAATTAGCATTCAAGAACCAATACACGTACTACATCGGGAACGCATTCGTGCCCAGCTTGCTGGTGGTGCTCGTTTGTTACTACGTCTTCTACTTCGACCTCGACGATTTCCAGGTGACTCTGGAACCTCCTGCACCTCAAAAAACGTCCAAAGATTCGAAACTTTAGTTTTCATAGGTCGCTGATGAAGAAACTCAACTGCACAAATTAAACTGATGCATCATAAATATTGAATGTAGAGAACATTATTACCTGAAAATTCTATAGCAAACCTTAAGTCGAACACGAAGGAAACTACAAATGGTTCATCAAGCGAAAGCGTATTTTGTAAGCCGGACCTAAAAATTTGGGATGTCAAACCATATGAGACATAGGACTAGCTACATTTGCTTCGTTTAAAGTACAAATCAACGAAACAAAATGACGAGCGTAATTTAGAAAATAAGAGTTTTATTGATTTGCCGTTGAATTCCTGACCCGTCAATGGGGTTCAAGTACAAGATAGTTTTAAAACCTTCCAGTTTCTGAATTTCCCATGACGCGGACAGAATGTTAGAGAAGTACCTTCGTCTGCGCCTCGATGTCTTGTCAATTTTGTGAATATGTTCCATGAATATTTATATTGTGAGTTCTTTAGACTGATTTTAGCATGTTCCCTTGACTTTTCGAGGCTTCAAATTTCAATATTTAATTTTAAAAAGTCCAAAATTGACAAAAATAAGTTTTTTTTGTCAGCTGCTATAGAAATGAATTCAGATTCTCGTCTCAAATTGTGATAATTTATTCCTCGCCTATGTAATAAATTGTGATGAATAAAATAGCTTTATAAATTAATCAATGCTAAGATATACAGGGTGTTTCAGAACTAGAGGTAAGAAATGGAATTATAATTAGAAAATCGCAAATAAAGCGATATTTATGGGTAACAAAAATATTAAAACTCGACTGTTTTCGAGTAATTCCGAGTTGAAAAGTTCTTAAATATTAAGCGCTCACGCACCGGCTGCCTACGAAGTTAGGTTTTAGGTGATCTAGTTTAGAAGTAAAATTACTGTATTCACGAGAGTTAGTGTCATTGAATACCCAATCATTGTAATTTAGACCATTTAAGGAATAATTTTTCACATTTTTATAGGATCAAATAACCAATCACAAATGATAAATGTTATTGTTACTACAAGAAGTGCTCAGAGTGCCAACCGTGAACTTCAATGCACTTTTCATATCTGTCATGAACTGACTGCCGTACAGATGTGAAAACAATAGGATTTACAGTTATTTGTGCTTCAGCATCAACTATGCGGGCAACCAGATCTTGCTCTGAATCCACAGGGGTGGCATACACCAAGGCCTTCTTCACGAAGAAATCAAGTGGTGTCATGTCAGGTGAGCGAGGAGGCCAAGGCATTTAAGCCGCCTCTACCAATCCACTTCTTGAGAAACTGCTCATCTGAAACCTCTCGTAATCCAACGAAATAATGTGTCGGTGCTCCATCATGTTGAAATCACATTCTTCTACGTGTGTTCAGAGGGGCATCTTCTAATTATGCAGGCAAAACTTCTTGTAAAAAGTCCTGTGTGCAGGGCCAGTGAGAGGCGAGGGCATCAAATATGCACCGAATAAATTGTCGTGCACAATTCTTGCCCACACGTTGACGCTGAAGCGACGTTGATGTTGATTAACCCTTTGCCTCCCGACGGGAACTCCAGTCAGTTCTCAGAGGGATAGTGCTTCCAGTTTAGGGAAATTTACAAAATTTCAAGGTAATGCAACTAGTAGGGAAATAATTTGAATTAAATGACAAAATTACGGCGATTAGTAGCTGTCCTGGAACTATGTTTTTAGACATTCAAGAAGTCTTGCACGTGCAATTTACTATTGATAACCACTAAGTGTAAGCTACAGGGTCTATGCAATATATTTAATACCTTTTTTATTTAACTTGAGCAAGTTTTTCATACGTACATGTATTTACAGAGAAATTTAAGCAGAAATTCAATTGAAATTTTTTCTTAGATTTTTCGACCAGTTTTTTGGCGTCGAAGCATGCATTTATAAAGCATAACTTTTTCCAATTTAAGAAGGAAGTAAGCACCTGCTTATACAGGAAAAAATGCGCAAGGGCAATTTTGCTGACATTTCAGGGTAATTACAACAATTCTCTTAGAAAACGTTTTCATTAAACTTTTTGAGTGTTGGGAAGTGAACGGTCAACACGAATTATGTGAGGATTAATGAAAGCCCACTGGTGAGAATTGTACGCATTCAATACACCACAAGGAGTGAAAGATGCATCATTGATGAACAGGACTCTCATCGGAAAACCGACATCATTTGTTTCTTTTTGCAAAAAACCACTGAGCCCATTGCATGCGAGGCTCATGATCTGTAGGAAGCAAACTTTGCACTGTTTGAAAATGATATGGGGATAAGTTCTCGCCGTACGGTAACATGACTTGAAATGCCTAAATGTTGAGCAGCATAGCGTGCACTACCACTAGAATTTTGTTCAAAATGTTAAATAATTCGTCCTAGGTGATCGTTGCGTGGACGCCATGGTTCCTGTCTGTTTATCCTGAAGCTTCCATTCTCACGCAATCTTCTGTGTAAGTTGGCGAAGAACCTGTGTCCAGGAGCCTCACGCTTAGGGCAGTGTTCTCTGTACAACTGTGATGCAGGTAAAGCATTTCCTGCTGCATCTCCGAACATGAAATACATGTCAGCAAGTTCTGCATTCGTGAAGCGCTCCAGGCTTACTGTTCGACATGCAGTTAACAAATCACCAATAAAACAGCGCTCTTAGCCACTTAATTTAGGACTATGAATTTTATTTTCAGATTCGAGACAAACATGAAACTTTTCCATAAACATTTTCCTTTCTATGATTCTCCGTGCAGGTACATTAATCACATAAAACCTAACTTCGTTGGCAGCCGATGCCTGAGCGCCTAATATTTTAGATTTAAGAACTTTCCAATGTGAACTCGAAAACGGTGGAGTTTCAAGATTTTTGTAATTCATGAAAATCGTTCGAGCGGTAGGATCTCCAAAACGTCTCATTCTTAGATATGGTTAACAAGTATCTCTAACGAGCATGCTCAACAAAAATACCCAGCAGACATGCTCTGATAAATGTATCAGAATGAACTTTCTTCAAGTATGTATGTTCATTATGATTATGAAACAGGGCGCTTATGTCATGTATTGCCGAGTGACCTTATGCTTTGCATGTCGCCAGGATCGCATCATGGTGTCGCTGACGTCGCTGCTAGTGTTGGTGTCCTTGTTTTCTCAGACGACGGAGGCTATCCCGAAGACGTCGTACATTAAACTCATCGACGTCTGGTTCATGACTTGCATCGCCTTCGATTTCTGCGTTATTTCTGTAGTCGTTTTCATCGAGTGCAATCGTATCAAAGAAGCAAAAACTAACAAAATTCGTCCTCAAGACATCGTCAGCTTTGCTGAGCAGCCTGTTGGGATGAAAGATGCGCAGCTGATGGGCAAGAATCCTTCGCAGCTGCATAATCAAGGTCTACTCCCTCAGATTTGGTTAACTGAATTGAATGAAGAAAGAAAACACGAGGTGCCCCAAGAAAAGAAAACGAAATTCAGTTGTCCGTACCTGATTTCTATCGATGGAGTTTCCAAGTGGATGTTTCCTGCCATTTACATAATTTTCATCGTTATTTTCACAAATTTTGCAGTTCAAAACCTTTCCTAATGATCATTTGAAAAATTTTCTAGTTCATATGAGCGATATTCTGCAATGTTACAATCCTGTGCGTCCCATGAAAGTAGAGAGGCTCTCTATTTAAATAATGACTTTCGAAACATTAGTTTTAAAAAATGAGCTGTCGGGATTGACCCAAAGAACCAAGATTGAAAAATAAATCTGGAAAAAAGGCATTCATTTGGCTGTCAGGAAACTTAAATTTTTAAAATCAATTCCAGGATTACCGAAAATGATGATTATGTCCAGATGTTTCAGGAAATTTTTAAGAGTTAGATTTTTTTAGACCCACATGATAAACACAGCTCAGATGTTCAATTTAAGGTACACTATTGCAGTCAGTGTCACTTTTACAGAGTGTAACAGGGACAGGTAGAAAATTCCTCCTTCTCGTCTTTAATGTTAAGATTTTGAAGTTCCAGGGCTCACTTATTAGCAGTGCAAGGCTTGAAACACTTCTACATTTCCCAACACACCGCGTTTCAACTATGCTAGTCCAGAATTACAAACATAAAACCACAAAAGATCAGTGATGATACCAGATCTCTGAATGGATATCTGACATTAAATAGGTATTGATGAATATAAATATAACTCAAACCAACATCAAAAAGCTCGTCAGTTGATGTTGGAAGGGGCGAAGTAAAAAATCGTCACTTGTATCAATCTATCGTAAAGTAAATTTTGATGCAATATATCTGAACAAATGAGTGATTAGCTTTACTCGCAACCTCATTCGAAACTTTAAAATGAAGAAAATTCTGAGAAAATAAATCAACTTTCTGAAGAAAAGGTTTCGGAGTCCAGCTCCATCATTAGTTCAAAAAATCAAATTATTATGTCTGTTAAATAAAACTTCAAAGTACAATTAATGGTAGGTATTAAAGCATATGAGAAAAAAACGAAAAACACAAAAACACATGTACAAAATAGAATTAAAGTTTATTTAGAGGTTTCTACTTATTTACTATTCACAAAGGGTGTGAACTGTCAATATTTTGCAGATCGGTATTCCGTTCGCAAATTTGTAATGACAAAATTCTGAGGTCATGAGGGGTCATGGCGAGAATCTACAATTTTGTAATCGGCTGGAAAAATAGGTACATTGCATTTTTCGGCATGATTTCACACTGTATGTATGCGATAGGTGTGCTAGCCAATTCTCAGTACGAATGCTTCTATCCCGATGCTCTGCCACTCTGATGTAGAAATTTCGTGACGTCATACGATGTACCACAATGTGCACTGCACACCACAATAAGAATAAACTAAAAATGCTTGCATATAAAGAGGATCGTATTCTTGTACCGGAAAAAGCAGGAACCTTGGAATAATTAATCAGAGCGACGCAAAATTAAAAAGCATGGGAATATTTTCCTCAGAGTAATTTTAGTTCATCTGAGAGCTTCTCAGACGGCGCCGCAGAATAGAGCAATAAGTAGTGTAAATGGTCTTTATCGTTTTCCTCATCAAGTTGTGACGCGTATTGTTCCACAGGCGTGAAACAATAATTCATATTCTTAAAATTCTTAGTTTGAGAATTAATGATACCCAGTGAAAAACCATTAGCTATAAAATCTGCACGTAAAAAATCAAATTCACTATGCATTTTTTTGAAAATAGAACATACATTGAACAATGATCAGAGCTTGAATGCAATTAATTTTGAAACTTGCTGAGCAAAAAAGGAAGAAACCGGAGCCTACATATAATCTGGTTAAAGTGGGCTTCTGATAAACTGACGTCTGAAACTGATCTTTTTTCCTTTGTTATGAGAGAGTCAGGGAAAGCCAAAGTATTGTTCTTTTCCGCTACCACGGTAAACTCGTTTGATTTATGCTTAAGATTAAGGTAGTTCAAAAACTTCTTCACGAGTGACGGATGGCTAAAAAGAACAAAAGTGTCGTCCATGTACCGATTGTAGATTATTTGCTTAAAATCAGGAGGACATTCGTTAATTTACTTTCATGAAAACACGTACAAAAGCTGGCAAGTGACTGTAGAATTTGCCGTCAAAAATATAAAATGATTGCATAACAGGTAATTCTAGCAAAATTTTGATCACCTACCTAGTTAGACCCAGAACTGATAAGCTACCCTCAGAAAATACCTGTTAAAGACATATGTCAATAGTTTCCTGATAAGTGAGATTAGTGTAAAGGGATCCCACATCAAATGAAGCCCTGGTAAAATCTTTAACACCAGAAATGCTTCTAAGATTTTCATTAAATTTGAAAGCATTGTCAACTGTATACCGATTCGTAGTTATATCACTAAGGACTGGTACAAGAAGTTTACTCACTTCATAACTGGGAGTATTATGGGAGGCTACAATTGGCCTAAATTGAAATCTATATGCAAAATCTAGATTGTGTATTTTTGGTAGACCGTTCTGCACCGCAGGGGAAAAGCGGACGCATGGAAGGTAGAGAAAATTTTCGATTTCAAGTTTGTTAAGTCTCTTAGCCCGTGTAATTTTTTTTCCTCATATCTTCTACATTCGGTATCATTTTATTTATAGGCTCTGTAATCTCAACGGACTTTAAAGATTCTGATACCAAATAATTTGAGCATGGTATCAATTTATTTTTGTCGATCAACTAAAACTACACCATTACCTAGTTTTACTGAGTTTGCAGATTATCAACTATTTGTTAGCTGCGAGTGATTCCAGGAGGAAAGAGTCATTCGTGCAAAAAAAAAAACAGGCGAATATATTTGGTGAGGTTCAAACATTGTTAAGCAAAAGCAATAAGATATCTTAGGAGGCTTATAGGAGGCGATAGTTCTCCGATAGTTTAAAATGGTTCTCTTTCAATGATTTATGATGAGGACATCTGCGAAAAACACTCGTCTTGTAAATTAGAAGAATCTACTTAAGATACTCCTTTTGCTTAGAGTGTAGACTAAGATATTATTCAATATTATCGTGTTATAATGTTTCAGCATTGATATTCTTGTCAAATCGAAAAAAAAACATAAATTGAACGTAATCACAACATTTAACTAACAACATGTTTTTAAACTCACCCTAAGGAGTCGAATGTCTTCAAATCATACTGAATTATTGTCAGTGAACTTCAAGACGCGATGTATCTGTGAAGTGTCAATCTAGATTAGATTAGATGTAAGTTCATCCCTCCCTAAACGCAAAAAAAACGTTCTAAAGAGAGGAAGGAGAAGGGCACTTTTATTGTGCTTAGAAAAGGAAACGCGGAATCTATGCAGAAGGAGGGCATAGAAACAGTAAGTTGAGAAAGAAGTTTATGAAACAAGATACATATACGTTGAAGAAGAATGTATGATAGTAGATGCTGAAAACAGGACAGCCGTGAACCGAAAAAAGATGGTCCTTAACAAAACAAAAAATATTTTATTTCAACAAAAAGAAGGCCTTCCTAACTCTCAGCTTGGGCCCTCACACATTTTCCCTCTGGGAGTGCCAATTCCCATAGAGACAATAGTTGTATCCGCCCGACAGGAAGCATCAATCTAAATAACAAATTGGGAAAGGTTACGATCAATACGGATTCTTATATTATTAGGGTTATGGCAATTATTCACACGTGGTCATAAATGTGTCGTCTTTAATGTACATCCTTCAATTTTCTACTCTTAATTGAAAAAATTGAACGATAAACTTTTTCTACGACAAAATATTTTAAGGTCATCATTGGCACATAAATTTAACAGTTAACGCACGACGCAGATTTTCCTTCCGTTTGCTTCGATATTGCTCTTCGTACTTGAAACTGCATCTCGTTTCGACAAGCAAACTTTTCGATAATTCGACTGAATATGTCCAAACTCATAAAAATGTGATCGCATTTTAGCCTCTCTTATCTCATTTATGCCTGATTTTCCATTTCGATGTGAAACTCCTAGCCTGGTTTTCTTGCATTTATCCTCCCCATTGTAAAGTATGTCATTATAGCTAATCCCGTTTTTTCTTCCACAAGAATATGTCCTGGAAATTGTGAAAGTTACGCAGACCAATATTTCAAGTATATCCTTTAAAATGTCAAGATTGATTAATATGTCATTTTAACGTCCTTCTCAGAAGCTCGTGTAACTACAACAATCAAACTTCGCTTGTCTCCCACTAATTTATTTACCTCGGCCGACGAGGAGCTGATGAAGCGAGTGCACCTAAGACTCTACAACCATTCTTTATTGATTAAGCTTAAAAATGATCGTCGCTTTCATTAATCTCACGAAATGAATACTCTATTTCTAAGTGTGACAACTCAGTGAAAGGTTCTTTGCTCAAGTTTAAACGTTCAATGCATTACAACCTCAGTCTACAGTTTGTCGCTTGCTCGAATGTACATAAATAAATTTCTTTGCTAGGACTTATTCAGGAGAATGTTACCGAAATGTAGCCCCATGTGTGTCTTATTTTAAAATATTCACTTAAGTTCGATATTTGTTTTCAACCAAGAGAAGCAAAACTAATCATGATTTCCAGTGATAAGATCTCGGTATTTAAGCAATGTGTTCCAACTAGAAGGAGCAAGATTTTATTGATTTGCATTGGGATATTTTCTCATGAAATTAAGCTCATTTCCAGGATCCAATTTGTTCAAATGTGTACCGTACATCAATTTAAATTGATTAGTTTTGAACCGGAGTTACGAAACTTTACCTAACATGGGATTCAGGTGCGTGGTATATCCTACTATACTACACTCGAACAAACGAGGCACATCGTTCCTATATTTTGGCTCGTTTCAGCATATGTACAACCCAAATCAATGTGCAGTAATAAGCAAGTACAATTGTTCACCACTCATTCATCCCAGTATTAATATTTAATTTCCTTGTGCTATTGATATTGACAACACTTCGCTGTAACAGATTCCACTCCTACTCTAGCGCAGGCGTTTATAATATTGGTGAGATCGATGGTAAAATAAGAACTCTACAGTTTACATCTACGTGTTGAGTTATTTTACTCCTTACTGATGTATTTTTCTGGATCTAACACTCGAATGTTAGATTGTGGTACATGACCCAAGTATGTACACAGCGCAACATGTGCTGATGACGCTTGTGCTCCTTTACTTGGTTTGTTTTTGCCTTTGCTTTCGTGTGGATTGCAGAATACGTGTTCCTCGCGCATATAGTTGTTAACTGCTTTACTTCTCACGCTCGATCAAGTGTGTACATTTACATTAAATTCACTACTAAATGCTTGATGTGGACTTGAAATTTGAATAACTAAATACCAACTCTTTCAAGGGTGCTAAGTGTCATCGGGATACTTTGAAATTATTTTCCCTTCATTATGACAGCAAAAAAGAATTGTAGACGACATGTGGAAGACCATTTGGCTTATAGCTTATAGAAAGCCTTCGTGATGAAAAATTACCAATGTGCCTTATTTGCAAGGACACATTTTCTAATGGATCAACGAATCATCAAAACTTAAAGAACATTTGATAAGAAAACATTCAAATAAAGCCAGTTGACCTATAGCTTATTTTGAAAATTTGAAGAAAAACTTTAACCCACAAAACGCTCTCTCATTTTATTTGAAAAATAATTCACAGACAAATGAACATGGTTTGACTGTTTTGTATGAAATAGCGCAGTTAGTTGCACACGCTGGGAACGCACATACAGATGCTGAAAATGTAATTAAGCCTGCATTTAAAATTCTAATTAATACTGCATTACAGCAAAATTCAGCGAACACATTGAAAACAATTCAGTTGAGTAATGACTCAATCCGGCGAAGAATCGATGAGATGTCATTGGATGTGCAAAGTCACTAGTTGAAAAGTTGAAAACTAATAAATCCTCGATTCAGCTTGACGATTAAATGGTAAGTGACAACAGAGCTATTCTTATGGCGTATGTTCGTTTATAGATGATAGCTGTAAACTTTGTGAAGAGACGTTGTTTGTAAAACTATTAGAAACTGATACAACTTGATTGTTCATTTTTGAACCTACAAAATCTTGGTTAGACTGTAATGAAATCCCATTAGAAAACTTGCTATGGGGCTCCATCTATGGTTGGTGAGCTGAAAGGTTTTATTGCTCGCATGAAGGAATAATGTCCTTGAATCTTTGCATTTCGTTGTGTGATACATCGTCACCGTATAGTTGTCAAAACACTTAGTCCATGATCTTCATGAATCATTAAGAGCAGTTATTAAGCTGTCAACGAAATGAATTTACACAGCGAATATGATAGACTTTTTCGAAAGTTTTACTTTGAAACTGAGCAAGAGCCTGTAAGGTACATTCTCCATACACAAGTTCGTTGGCTTTCGACAGGAAACTGCCTAGCATGATTTTTTAGAGTTATTCGGCACAAATGTTAATTTATGAAAAAATCTAGGGGAAAATAATTTTGCAAAAGAAATCGACGCCACATGAGTAACATTTTCTTTCTATCGTGGATTTTTCGTAAGCTTAATGAAGTGTCACTGCAGCCTCAAGGCAAATAACGCACGCTTCTGGATTGAGAACATATTCTGAAAGCCTTTGCTGAAAAGTTGCATTGGTTCCAAATGAACACACAGAAGAAGAATTTAAAATACATGCCTGAGTTCACAGAAGTAAGGAAACAACTCACAGAACAAGCTAAAAAAAACGAAGAATCTTTGAAAAAATTGATCGAAAACTTGAACAGCCGATTCTTGGACTTGTTTTCGTTTCAAGTTAAATCGTGGATGAAAGATACATTTGTTTGTGATGTGGAAAGTACCGATGATAATTTGCAAGAAGAACTCATTGAACTGAAATGTAGTGATGAATGCAAATACAAATTTGAAAAAATGGAAGAAATAAGTTTTGGCTGTCAAATACAACAAATCGGCCATATCCAAATATGTGGGCTGAAGTGATTAAAATATCGTTATACTTTCCAACCTCTTATTTGGATGAATGTGGATTCAGAGCCGTCAATTGAATTGTGATAAAGAGAGAAACAAAATGAACATATTCATTCGAGGAGACATCAGGCGGAACTTTACAAATTTTAAGCCAAATGTAGAAGATCTATCAAGGAAGCACTAGCCTCAAGGATCTTAATAAAACACAACGTGAGTAAAACAATTTAAATTAGTTTTAAATCATTGTTGTACTTTGAGCCAGCCAATGTCCCATCTGTTTCTGAATTCTCGCGATACTGGTTGCTTAGCAACGCAGGGAAGACCACTACGCCAGAAAAACGAACACCATTGATGTCAAGACACAAGATATTACGGTTGGAATGGGCTGAAATGTACGCGACGATTTGCAAAGTAAGGGATATTTAGAGAAACGACGAGAGCAACTCTGAATGGGGTTGCCTGCTGGTGGAGAGGTTGGGTCAGAAATAGTCAATAGCGTCGTTATCGTTTTTGTCGCCTACAGGGAAGAGAAGGTAAAATGACTGGAACAGAAATAGTTGGTAATAATCTGATTGGACCGCTTAGAGTACCGACAGAAGTAAAAACAACTTCCGTGTCCTACTGCTATCTCCTGTAAGCCCATTTGCCCTCGTGGGCGGATGATGTACTTCTGCGGGAGCGCAAAAGACTGCTTTAGCATGAAAACGCGCCATCCCACTCTTCGAAGAACGCGCATGATTTCTTAGCCACGCTGGGATTCGCTGGCAAATGTCTAATGATATGACCATCTTACACTCCCGATTTGAATCCAATCAATAACTAGTGGGGAACTCTGAATGACATTCACCGGGATGGTAGACAATTCACTTCAAAATGAAATTAATGACGAGCTCTCCATGTTTCCGCTAACAATGTGTCTAGTAATGAGAAACGCAAATTAACCGATTCTGTTCGCAATTAAATGAAATCGGTTTCTGACGCACATGATTGTTTTGTACAACATTCGGTCTTTGTTTTATTTGATGTATGATATATCATGACTTGTTTGAGTTAATTAAACGTTATACAGTCATCTGTACAGATTATTACCCACGTTATCATTATTCCCTTTTCAGATCATTTATAATTTTCCACGTAAACGATAATATCTTGGAACAGCACAATCTCCCACGTAATGATCAAACGCCATTTACTGTTTGCGGTGGAAATCAGATGCGTTGAAATCTCAATAGAAGTGTCGATTTGCGTCGCACATGTTTACAGTACTTCACAAGAGGTATTCATGACCTTATATAGCTGAGAATGAAGAAAATTGGGTTACGCTAATGGTGCGTTACAAAGTAGAAATTCAAATACTGATTAAAACATATTTTAGTTATATACTATTTCAAATTTTCCAATTTCGGTACACGACTTTTAAAAACAAATCTCCCCGTTCCTTTCTTCCGCGCACAGTGCTTATCTTTTTTACAATCCGGTCATCAGACTTTTCTTTTGTGCTAATTAGACACCAAAAAGTTCATTCAAGCCTACAATGGATCTCTTTTGCCTTCAATTATATGTAATTTCTACTGAAAGAAAATTAATATTGCTGTGTCGGTTTTTGCGTTGCTTTTCTTTCACAGCAAACTTATTTAGCATAAAAGGCATTGAACCACATGTTGTGCTTCCCACTCAAGTAACTGAAGACAAACAACTGAAGATTTCAAAATTTGACCTTGGGACCTGCTGGTGCAAGTGAAGGTCCGGTGGTCCCTTGAGGAATGAAGCAAAATAGCTCAGATGAGGACTTTTTTATAAAGTACAGTACAAAACTATGTTTTCAACAAAATATAGCTTATTAATTAAAATTACACTTTATATATGTATGAAAATGAGCCGCAAAATGCAGTGCTACATTCCGCGAAAGTATTTTGAAACGATCGAAAACAATAAAATGAAATAAAAATTCGCCTTGAAAGATATCGGCAGCACTGAACGTCTCTCACACGCACGATGAAAAATTAAAATGGAAAAAAGTACTTCGTTAGCTTGAAAACCATGCCGAGAGTTGACTACTGCAACATGTGGTGCAGATTCTGTGATGAGTAGTACCCTCACGTACGAGCTATTACTGAAAGCGCTAATTTAATAAGACGCTGGTGAGAGCATACACCACAAGCAAACCCACTTGGAATTTGGTTCAGGAATTCAAAAATCTCTGTACAAGTAAATGCCAAGGTACACTAGAGAATAATTTCCTTGAGGTTGTTCCTCTGTAATGGTTGGACAATTTCACCATAAAAACTCCGAGTTTACAAAGTCCCTCTCAGTAAGAACACTTTAAAATTCGATGAGGTGCATTACTGTCCAGAATATTGCTAGGCGGCACATAATATTTTCGTATATTTAAATTGAACACGAATCAAACGGGTCATGCTAAAACTGCACTCTAGACGGTTTTACGTTGACATTATAGTTCACTATCGCTGAAAAAATTTTATAGGAAAAAAGTTTCAAAATTCAGGAAACTAAATGTTGTTCACGCTCCGTTGCAGCAAATTCCATCGTCTGATTTCATTGAGAGTTTTAAGATGCGCGTTTACTAAACTTTTTAATCCATAAACAAAAAACATGAATTATTCTACACAAACACATACGCTTAACTTGGGAAGATCTTCAAGTTTCAACAACCAATAAGGGATTCAATTCAATCTTATGTGACTGGCCAACGGAAATGTTCAAGAAACCGAAAATTCTGGTAGAAAAAAGTGCCTGATGAACTATAAAATAGAATGCTGTACGATTGAGGTTCTCACGTTAAAAATTATTTCTCTTCCTCAACTGAATGTAATACAAGTTATAAATAACGAGAGAAGGGAATGACAGCCATCGGCTACCCTACTTGATATTAAATATTTTACATCTTTTTCCATATTCCTTTGTACCTAAATTCAACTACTCAAAGATAAAATTCGAACATCGCCCAACAAAAATATAAGTGTGTCAGTACTTTTTTTCACCTAGCGACAGTAGAATAAAACTTTTTCACATTGACCGTTGCTCCAAATATCCTGATTCAGTACTTGTATCTGATAGCCCTTGACACACAATTTGATATTTGCTATCGGTATCTCCGGAAGAAAATAGCAAATTTCCATCAGACCATGGAACAATGGCGGAGCTCACCTTCGTAATAAATTTACTTCCACGGATCACTCAACAGGTTTTAGTCGCCCGGTGGAACGCTCTTAGTTACAAAATTCTACTGATCTGATTCTGCCTGTGTATTCTGCTGAACTAGACACCATCCATCATAGTGAGAAATCAAATTACATTGGCATCTTTTACAGCTTATTTAAAGAAATTCACTGTAAATAGTTTTCTTTACCTGCTATATGTAAAGAAAGAACAAGCACCTTTCAAGAACAGCATCGCTAATTTTACAACGAGAACTCTTTCTTCAGATACAAAGCTAGAGAAGAACATCAAGAAAGGTACATAAAGTGATCCAAAAAAAACAGACGTCAGTCTAGGAAAAATCTGAATTGAAGATTGAAATCCACAGCAGATTCTCGCAACCCTTGCCGCTAAATGTGTTGCAGTCGCTCAGGGTATTGCTGCCCTGAACAAACTGCCTGTGCCAAGGTACAGTTGAATAGGACAGAAAGTTGAATAGGACAGAAATTTTAGCGGATCAAATTGTCGATGAGTAAGGAGGTTTATCTTCTCCGCTTTAGGACCGAAGGTTGAAAAGACAAACGCTTTGAAAAATGTCCTGAGAGTTTAACGATCGAGTCATCGCGAGGAAAAATATTTCTTCATTTATTGCTTCACTAAATTCCCTCTCATTCGAAATATGAGCGCCAAAACTGTGCACAGACATGAAGTCAAGACACGAATAATACCATAGCACAGGTTAATGAACGACATTCTAGCACAAATAAATAGAGGCTTAGGATGTTTGCGTTGTTAGAGACGAAATTATTCGTTCAACCCGAAAACTAGTTATGAGGAAATTTCGGATGAAATTAAATACACTCATTCATTTTGAAGGGCATAAAAAATACAAACCTCAACTCAAAATATGATTGAGTTCAAAACAACCTAACGAAAAATTGAACGAATGAAATTAAATAATATTATTCGTACAGTAGAAAGACTAAAATAAGATAAAATTTATTTATAAGTTAGTTCAAGCCAGCCTATTAACTACAAAGGTATTTGCAATAAAAGAAGGCACCATTCAGCAGGGAATAAGGAAAACAGAGATTTTATGCACAAGGTGCTCCCCCTTCACCACATCCTTAGCAACGGAACAGCATCATTCAAAGAAATTTAAGAAACAAGATGCAAGTTGACGAAGAAAGGAATTGGGGTTAAAAAAGATAGCATTGAACTGAAAAGATGTTTCTTAAAAAAAGTAGAGACGTATTGTGCTTGAACTTCAGATCAGGACCTTTTATCTTCCTCATGGAAGTAGATGAATTAGATATGTTTGTCATTATAAGCGACCCTTCCCATAACATAGATATTCCAAAAAAGAAAGGAAGACGCCACCATTTAATGTGATTTTAGGGAACGGGGAAACTGAAAACAATGTGTGTTCCCTTACAAGACCCTTTACTCGTATGTAGATACACTATGTTAAGATAGAAGTTTATTGAAGAAAATAAAAGTAATAAAAGAGTGTCAGAGGTGCTGAAAACAGGACCACATTGGAGCGAAAAAACATTCCATTTCACAGCACAAATATTGTTCAATTCCAGTAAAAGGACGGCCTAGACGGCCCACCTAACTTTCACGTCGAGACTTCGCATTTTCTAATAGGGAGAGCAAATGGTAAGTACAGTAATTGGAACCCACTAAAGGCTTCCCCCCCAGAGAACGTTGGTTCATAAAGATTCAATAATTGAATAATCTCTTGAGATTCAATAATTGTACCCTCCTGAGAGGAGAAGATGTTCTATAAAACAACGATGCTAATAATAAGTAGCATCCTCTTTCAATTTTACGTGTACGAAAGTTATTCAGAGAGTAAGGTCCAAATCACCTTAGCTGATCGAATGTCGCACAGATATTGAAACGCACATGCCTTCCAAATCCCGGAGTGCCTTGCTTGTCAAACGACGCCATTAGCATCGGTATCAGTATGTACAATGTGCTGTTTATACGGTGTCAGTCAAAGATGTTTGAGACAATTGATCAGCCAGTCGACTGTGGAATACGGTCAGTGAAACAGTTTTCAACGAGGATCGTTTCAGCAAAGGAAATTCATTTTCGGATAAATGGAGCTTATGGCCCCATTGCGATGAGCGAGTCAAGTGCGGGAATGAGAGGTTTCAAAGAGGGCATGGAAAATCCCCATGACGAACAGCAATCGGATAGATTAGGTGGCAGACATCTATGATTTGGACATGCAAAAGCTAGTAGAACGTTAGGACAAATATTTATTCGCATACAAAAAAATTTGCAGGAAAAGGGACACATATTAAGAATTGAATGAAAAAGTTTTTCGAAAAAATCAGCGATGCATGGTAATGTTTTAGCGGCAATTCGTATTTTCTTTCTGAATAACCCTCACTACTCTCAGTTGTAATTTTTAAATTGCTTTGCTTAGTATTTCTACAAGTTCTGGTGCGATATGTTCTGCTTTTCCCATGGCTACAGATATTAATTTTGTTTTTGATCATAATGATGCATTTTAAATTGTTATCCCAGTAGATTTTCATGAGTACATACGTCAAAATTCATTGAATGTGATGTCAGAGATGCGATTTTTTTTGGCTTTCGTTTGCAACCACCAATTTTTACGCTTCCTTTATAACTGGACGGTGCATCGTTTACATTGGTTATAAGACTTTGGACGGATATCTAAAAGATTCAACACCAAATCTTGATATTCATCTGAATTCAACAATCCCTTAATCGAAATTCATTGTTCAATACCACTTGAAGAGAAATCAGTCTGTAGAACTATAGGCCTACCCCCTTCTTTTAGTGCGTGTTCTGTGTTCTTCGGAATGGAATCTACCTCTTTCACACCAAATCCTATTGGAATCATTTTCGTGAAAGCGCTCGACTCTTATTTCATTTCTCCATAGCAGTACCTCCCGAAATCAAAATTCTTTGACCAAAAGAGTTTTTTGACCCGTTTAATCCAGCAGCAACACTGCTTGGTTGACAAACGGGCATTGGTCGTGATCGGTGACCATAGACGCCTTTCCTGTCCAGGTAATGCTATACATGATAAACGAACACTCACACCGGTACTCTGTGTACCGAACATTTTGGCCATCCCATTGCTATAATCCTTGGGCTTACGCTGACGTCACAATTCAACTTTCGTATCCTTCACGGAGATTTCTGCTATTTTTTTCTGCTTCTGGGTCACCTCTTCACTGTGCATGTCCTAACTTTGTGAAAAGATTGGTGTAAATTGGGGATAATGGAATGTAATGTTTCAATGCATTTCCTGATTTGTGAAGGTCAATGATATACTATTTTTAATCATCGCTATGCTCTTTTGCCGTTCTCATCACAACGCTAACGTGCAATTTACATAATAAGTCTGGCAACACGTTTGGTTCTTTCGAAGTCCTTGAATATTTTTTACGAATATACAAGAACGCCTCGCTCAATAAGAAACATACCATACATTTCTAATTCTAAATGCATCTTAGTATTTATGACGATTTGCTGACGTGCTTGACTATAATTGTTCACATAGAAAGAACTGAAAATTTACTTTTTCTATTCATTTCACGTAAACATTATTTTTAGTTAGATTACTAGATAAAATAGTTTAAGCCTCTCTAACCGCAACAAAGGCACTCTTTAGAGAGGAAAGATTAAGGTACCATTTAAGATGTTGGTCATGAAGCGTGGAATCTACGCACAAGGTGCATTCCCGCTCAGGATAGCAACAGTAAGTTGAGAAGAAAATAAATGTATCAAGAAAAAAATTGTTGAAGTTAAAGGAGCTGAAAAACAGAACAGCGATGAACCGAAAAATATACATCTCTTTAAAGTCATAAAAAACATAAATTTTATTCCTACAAAAAGATGGCCTGCCTACCAACCTTTCAGCTCGAGATCTCGCATTTTCCCCCTGGAACAATTATTCCCGTAGATTATTCAAGAGATGTTTCCCTCTGAGGGGAGGTTTTCCGCATTTCCAAATTAATAATAATTTTGGAACAAAACAAATTTTTTAGTACAAGATATTAATGGTATTATTAAAAGTGAAGAGAATACAATTAATTCCGCCGATATCTTTATACTACCAAGTCCTGTTCCCCGGTGAACTCACGCTACATTTCATTGCTTTAAACTTTTACTTTTGAGCATCACATACACACCAATATTTCAACTCAAACACAATTCTGTCATACAGAGAGTGAAAAATCTATTTTAATTTCGTGGCAATATAAGTAAAGAAGTGAGCATAGAAACGTAAAATTTGTCTGGAAATGAGTGAATACATTAGATAAAGCGCTAGTTAACACACTTTCTTGAGAATTCATAAGAAGATGAGTAAGGAAATGAGCAAGCCATAAAATGAACTAGTAAGCAAGCAAGCGTAGAAAGGAATCAGTAGGAAATAACTGAAGGATAAAATAAAAGAATTGAAGAAACGATGTAATAACCAGCATGTTGAAATGAGAGCAGAAATATGGTACATAGAAAAGAAAGAAAAAACTGGAAAACATTCAGAGTGTTAAAAAATGAGGTAATTTACTACAGAGTGCGGGTTAAAACTCAAAAGACGTGAAAAATTGGAATACAGAGACAAAATGACCCATGATATCTTTGAACAGATCTATGAATACAGCGATTTGCATGCCGAATGCATGTAAATTTTTCATTTATGCGAAGACAGACACTCTGCCCCTTACCCATGAAAATACAAAAGCAATACATACATGGCTCGATTAAAGGGGGACGTCTAGGCAGAATACGAAAAGTTCCTTTTTTATTGCTTTATTTGCTAGAGATATGCCTACTTGACGAGATGTCTAATTTGCAGAACGATCTGAGCATCGTAAGTGGGGGAAGTGGGGCGGAGAAGAGGGGGAGGGGTCCAATCAGCAACCAGCGCCGACCAGCAAGTGCCACACCCCTGAATTATTTTTGTGGTTTTTATTGCTCTATTCAATACAGAAGTCCTTAGTTTACAAGCTAGCGAAGGTTCAGAACGTTCTGTGCTTCGTGAGAGTGGAAAACGAGGGGGAAGGGGGTTGGATTCCAATACAGCTGCTAGCACCGGACAGTCACCGCATTAGACACGAACCATAAATATCTGGATTTTGCTTTGTTGGTCTATTCGACACAGAACTCCTTATTTTACAATCTAGTGTAGCTACACAACGTCTAGTAAAGAACTCGACACAGAACTCCTTATTTTACAATCTAGTAAAGCTACACAACGTTCCTTGCTCCATGAAAGGGGGAAACGAAGGGGAATAGCGCATCGAGGAGGACGCCGCAGCGTGCGCCCCTGAAGCGGTGATACGTATCTGTGATACCCCTTGTGGTATCGGTCTCTTCAAGGAACCGCAAAAAAATTTACAAGAAAAGATATGCATAAGTCTAGATAGCTTTCAGAACCTCAACAGCGTCAATTTTTCCAAGCAATATAGCTTGCGAATGAAACAAATGAAAAACGGTAGCAAAATGCGCTGCCTGCACAGTAGAAGTTAAAAAGTTCACATGCTATCTACTCCAAAAGTTATTATCGTAAAGCAATGATTTAGAAATCACTGAATGCACAAAGAGTTGCTGCATGGCTGGACGTGGGTTAGTTTTGAAACTCACAGTAATTTTTCAGTTACATTGCAAAATCTATGGAAAAATGCATGACTTTATAATAAAACATTTGAAATATCGTAAATTGCGAATTTCAAAACTTACCCACGTCCAGCCATGCTGCAACTCTTTGCGCATTCATTGTGACCTAAATCATTGCCCTACAGTAATAACTTTCGTAGGAGATAGCTATTGAAACTACCCTATTTTCCCCTATTTTCCAAAATTTTCTCCGTTAATTATTTCGAAAATGGGAAAAAGTCTTGATGGCAACACCTATTTATTTTCAAAAATACACACGTATGCTAAATTTCATTGATCTAGATCCCATACAACAAATGTGACAGCCCTTTCCTTGATTCTGATAAAACGTCTCCCTTAAAGCGGAAGCACAAATGTACTCCAGAATTAAGCACCAACGACAAGTTATTAAGAATAAAATCGAAAGGGGTGTGGTTTAGCGCAATCTTGTGTAAGTTTTCCTCGACAAGACACTCAATCGAAGCTTCGTCAGTTCGTTTTTACGTGTTTTTCCTGTGACCTCTCAGCTCCAGGTTCCGCGTTCTCTCGTTAGTAATATTGACACGTAAAAGGTTCAACAACCGCTTCCACTCAGTGAGCAGACACTATCAGTATTTCCTCCGAGAGTAACTCGAGATCCTACATACCAACGAAGAGCGCTAACTTACAGAGATAGCATCATCACTTCACTTTACCATTCATTTTCTCCTCCAACCTCTCGGCAACACCCTTCATCTCCTCAAACGCCCGGCTCATTTTTCCCTTAACACCTCATCTGCTCCTCATAGATCGCTGCGTTTGTAAATGAAACTCTAAAAAAAAACACTACTCTTCCTCTCCCATGTTCAGTTTCCTTTTCTTCTCCCCCCGAGTATACAGCATCCTCCACCCTCACACTTGTCCCTCACTTTCTCCTCTCAACTGCACCCCCCACCTCCACATACGCTCCCCGTCACATGCCTCACCCACTCTCCCATTTCTACGCTCGCGTCTCCTGGATCTATCTCTCTTGGATTTTGAGCATAAAATTCGTACTACTTGAGCAAATTACACTAAAAAGGTATGAAACGAAGGGAAGCGAACGTTAGAAACATAAAAAAAAACGCAATATCGCCAACTCCATTTGGTGTCAAAATTTTCAAGGTAGGTGGAATGCTATACTATCGTGAGGAGAATACAGCATCACCTGCTGATTGATTGATTATAAGAAAGTTTTTGCCTCCCTTTACCACAACAACGATGTTCATAGAGAAGAAGGATGAAAGCACCATTTAGTAAGGAAATAAGGGAACGCGGAATGTACGCACAAGGTGTATAAAAACAGTAAGCTAAGAAAGAAGTTAATGAAACAAGATAAAAGTTGGAGAAGAAAGTAGTAGGTGCTGAAAAACAGGACAGCAGTAACCGAAAAAAGATCGTCCGTAACAAAACAAAAATCCTATTGAATTTCAACGAAAAGAAGGCCTACCTAACCTGTTGCTAGGGACCTCACATAGCATCACCTGCTGCTAATTTTGATGTCGCAACTTGTGAGCGATGCAAAACGCCGCCACATCGTAGTAACTAAGCAAGTTAGAAACTTTCGAAAATTAGGCATTAACAAGGTAGAAGTAGGGAATTCATGGTAAAATATTAACCACATAGAATTTGATTTGCAATTATATCATTTATTTCCTTTTCATTCTGTATATAACTGCATTAACGCCATTAACTAAGTTAGAAATCTTATAGTTCGTTATACATGTAGAAATTTCACAAGAAATTTGAGTTGAAATCCGACTAGAATTCAAGATGGATATCACTTAAAATATATTTATCATGTCTTAAACCATAATGAGTGCTAAAGTCGTTATGTTCTCATCTCATTATCTCCGTATGCCAGCTGAACTGAGAAAAACTCGTGTCGACATTTACATTTCGGTTCTCTAGACTATTTGGAAAATATTTAACCAAAAAAAGTACCAACAAACACCAAAAATATGTTTATTAATCATCATACCGACGAAGGTGACTCTGTAGTCATCGACACTGCGGCCCATGATAACTATTGTCAACTTTTAAATTACTAAAGACAGAAAGTCATACCTTGCTACACTTTTCGCCCTTGCACAGTTGCAATTCTTACCTCAAAATATTTGTACACGAGATGCAGACTCTAAAAATTCAAAACTTTAAATCGGTTCGTCAGCTTGAGATTATGACCACACCTTCCTAAATGTGCTACAAAGAAAAGCCCTTAGTGCTCTGAGGTCGGAGGGCTGGGTGAATGAAGTAAAATACAAAATGTGTTCATATTTTGAGGCAAATTAACAATTCTTAGTTTAAGTTTCCCTTTTCAGTTAAAACGACCTCAAGTCTAATACGATAGGATATATGCAGATATATGCAGTAGTAGTATACAATTCATCCTTTGGGTTCATGCGATGGGTTTTTAAATCCCTAAAAACTAACCCTCTAAAACTCATTAGTTCAATCATCAAATAAAACATTGAAGACATTCCATCGCAAGATACCGAGAAATAGGTTCAGACATTCAGGCTATAAATTTGCTGTGTGCACATTAAAACCAAAGTACAAAAAAACTTGCGTTAAGTATTTATATATGAGAATATACAGAGAAGAGACTTCACGCAAAGACCAGTAACCAGAAAAATCGTCCAAAATCGGTGCAAATGCGCTCTCGACTGGACACATTTTACTGGGAAAGCTTCGCGGTCAGGAGGAGGTACGGCAGTGTGTGCGTAGGTGAAACTATCAAAACACGAGCAAAGTGACCAATAATGCAAAAACAAGGTGACCTATAATGTAAAATTGTGTCGCGACATGAAAACAAAGTTAGGTCTTTGCAGTCGTGATGTAACGTGAATTCAAACAAGAAAAGGGAGCGATAACATTCGAATGGAAATTGGCGGACGGCATATAACTGTGTCCCAGGATAATAAGATGTCTTCATACTGATATAGAATGTGAAAATTACAATGATTGGTAACAAAAAAATGAGTTTAGTTTCGACGAATTTAAGCTTCACGCAAAGAGATATTTTCATACAAAGAAAATAACATGCATCTAAATATTTGTCACAATCTTAAAGTGGAGTCCGTAACTGTGACACATGGAGACTGCACTTGATGCGCATCAGGGAATATACATTCAAAGCATTCATGAGTTCAAAATGCTGACATTTAAAGCATTCATTAGCAAACTAGACAACAAAAAATGCTATAACGAAGGCAGTAAGTTCCCAGAGTTGGGAAGGTGTCATCAGTGCAGGGGGAGAGTGGGACTTGGAGTGAGCGAACTGCTGCCTTCCGACCTCTTCCTCCTCTGGCGGCTCCCTCACCTCCTCCCTATCGGGCTGGCCAGCCTCATCCTCTCGGGACGTGCCTGTCAACATAAAATAAACAACTAATCACTCAAACATCTAAATTTCACAAAATTGTAGCACATGTCCATGTTCGGTAACTTAAGAGATTTATTTATGGTTTCCGTTTTTCGAAATCAAGCGTTTTATCATTGAGGAACAAAAGTATAAAAAACAAAAGTACGATGGAGTCTCATTTAGTGAGTTCAAGACTCCTTAGCCCCAACAAAATCGATTGCAAAAGAGCGACGAGAAGGGACTATGAAGCACAGACTGTCACTCAATCAAGGTGTTTCAAATTATTATTATTCAACATACTAGTTGAATTTGCGATAAAGCTTTTCTAAATTGGAAAACTTACTAACTTTAACACTCAATATTCACCGAATGATTCACTAAAATGCTTTATTCACATTCCAGTAGTCAAGCACTTTAAAGTCAGTATATCGTAGCATTAGGTGGCCGCTAGGAGGTCTGAGGCTATTGTAGGCGTTCACATTTGTTGAGAAATGAGGAAATAATCTCATATTGAAATAACGGATCGTAAAGAAAAGATCGGGATATTGTAAATTGTCGTAGCATCCTGGCGTGTGATTCAGCCTGTGAAGTTACTTGACGAAGTTGCAAGGTATGAAAGAGAAAATTAAACTTGGGAACTTCTAATTTTGGAACATACTAACTTAGAAATTTTAACTGCAAACTTGAACATCGCATTTCAGTGGTAGAATGAAAACCTCCACTATGAGGTGTTGTTTGAAGCAATAATATTTGAGTGTTTTTTTTGTTTAGACGCGAAAAGGAGGACAGTGTTGCGAGATGCTCGCAAGCTCAGCCGGCCGGAGGTGGAGGTTCAGCTCAAGACGCGATAACAATGTTTCCAAGGACACGAGAAATTCTTAGGAATTCCATTAAAATTGCACAAACTTTAAGCGAGTTAAAATCGCTGTGAAAAAGGGTCTATTTAAGAGCCATTAGGCAGAGGTCCGGGAATTGGGCGTGAAACTTAAAAAAAGTTCGCCATGATAGTTACATCGAATGAATATCATAAGGGAAGAAGTGAGGCACCTGTGAGCCAACATGGCGCACTAGAAATTGAAAGAGGTCAAACCAGTCGAGCTGCACCATGAAAAAAGGGGTCATCGACGCGCATTGCGGTGTTAAGTAAGACGTACAGGCAAGAACCGGAACGTATAGAGGTCATATTCTGCGTCGTTGTGAGGTTCCGAGCGAGGTAATAGAATGATAAAAGTAGAACATTAACCGCCAACAACAACAGATCATAAAAAGAAATCATTCAATATGAGGAAAAAGGTGCGTTGGAATTGTTGATGAAACTTTTAAAAAATTGTAATAAGTTGAAGTCAATCGTTAGATACAAAATCTACGGTAATCTATGAGGGAATTTAAGAACCTCTCGCAACGTAACGAATTTTTTTTGCTTCAAAACAGGAAATTCCTTTCATTTAACTGTACAATCAATATTGACTGAGAAAATAATAACGAGGAATAAGGCTTTGAAACTTAGCATTTTAAATTAAAAGCTTTACTGTTAAAATTGAACGTTTGATGGATAAAATAAACAATTTTCTGCGTAAACTCAAGAAATTAAATCTTATTACAGAAGAAATACATAAACGACTCTTTGTGACTGTGACTGGCTCTGGCCCTGGGGTCTTGTATGGTTTAACCAAAATTCATAAACCAGATTTTAGAAATAAGTTTGCATTTCGGTCAATCTTTGCCGCCTATCGCACACCTAGCTTTAATTTGTCAAAATTTTTAGTCCCTATTTTGAATCCTTTAACGTGCAATGACTTTGCAATTGAGTATTCAAAATCTTAAGTTAATCTCTTCAATGCAATACCTAATGCTGATAATTTTTATATGGCATTGTTTGACGTCAAAAATTTTTTTACAAACGTTCCTTTAAATGAAAGTATTGAAATCATTTTAAACTGTTTGTTCGAAAGCGTAGATACTGTTCTGGGCCTTAGTAGGGCATTATTCAAGACTCTCCTTCAGCACTCTGTATTGAACTCTTTTTTTGTTTTTGACAATAAAGTTTATCAACAGTTGGATGTGATGGGTTGTATGCTTCCAATCAATGTTGTAAGATACTAACCTGCAGAGCGCCGGGCACCTTGCTCTCCAGCAGGAAGTTCCTCCTGCGCTCGTTCAGAATTATCTGGAGAGTGCGTGGCAAAGCTGTGCGTCACGCCCGTTGATGCTTGGTTCACGTTCTTCAACAACTGCTCGTGAATAGTCGCTATATCTCCAGAAGGTAGGTACTCATCTCTTGATGAGGGACTCTGATACAATGAGTGATCATCAGGTGTTGGGTAGTCACCTTCGTTCAACTGATGTCGACTCACCGAAGATCCATCCCCTCTACCTAGTAATGATCCAGCATTTTCATGTGGTGATAACCTGTCAATTTGATAGTGTGTTCCTAAGTTCGCTATGGACGGGTAATCAAAAACGCCTTCTTGGAAAGCGGATGGGTTTCGATATTCTGGCGTTTCGTACACTTGTCGACGATCTTGGAAAGTGGATTCTTGGTTTGGTTGATACCCAAATAGTTGTTCGTTGACCTTTGGTGGACTTTGATTATGGTCAACTTGAAAGTCCACCATAGAAGGGTTGTGAACAGCAGGCACGTCCAATGTAGATTGATTGTTAGCCTCCTTGCAAGTGGGATCGATTCTGACGTAGGAGGCATACTGGGGATACTTCGCCTTCCTCGGCATCTGAAAATGTCCGGAAATATCTTAGGCAAGTTATTGCAGATGTTCATACCAGAGCGCAACTGAATCAGCTGAATCATAATTTGAAATGCTGATAAACCTTATACTCTCTTGTGAAAGGTCTTTTCTCCAAATGGGATAGATATTGTCACAAATTCATATAACACTACCCTAAATGGTTTAAATAAATTGCTATGCTACATCAAAAGGTATTTTCCTTCTGAACCAAAGAACGTCAAGCTATGAAATTATAAGATGTCATCCTAGTTCAATGAAGCTATACTCCCGTCGTGAAAAGTATACAAATGCGAAATCCTTGACCATAATTCAGGAAAATTCAAGGACATCATTCTGTTAAATCAAAAGACCCAGTCCTGTAAAATAAAACAATATTACCCTACTGAATTAATGCATTCAACACTACTAAAGCATAGAATGTGGCTGAATCGAAGGACATATAAAGCAGGAGCAGGTCGTTAACCGAAGAAGACCCTCACACTGACCCCATCTGGCATGCCCCGGCCGCTGTAGACGCAGTGCGGCTCGTACTGCCCTGTGGTGACGCGCTGCTGCAGCGTGCGCAGCACCGTCGAGTTCTGCCACGTTCGTCTGTCGTTCAAAAACGCCAGCAGATTCGTGCCGTTCAGCGCTGCTAGGCAATAGTTGGGTGAATACACGAGTCAAAGATTGAATGTTATAATTTGTGAAAATAATTGCCATTATGTAGGCCTTGTTACCCATAGAGGTAGAACGATACAGCAGCACAAGTTAATGGAAAAATAACCTAAAATTATCCTAAATAAGTTAGTTTGATTTTTAAATCAGGTGCAAACTTCATTGTCGTGTCCTTGAGAAACGGGTTGATGATTAGAGTACATTATATGCTAGTTTAAGTCTCCCTAACCTCAACAAAGGCGTTCCTAAAAGAGAAAGGAAGAAGGTGCCATTTGGAAAGAACTTGAGGGAACGAAGAATCTATGCACAAGATGTATTGTGCATAGAAACTTTAATTTGGAGAAGAAGTTTATGAAAAAATTAAATTTGAAGATGAAAGCTATAAGTGCTGAAAAATCGGAAAGCACCGAATCTAAAAAAGTAAGGAAACAAAAATCCTTTATTATTTCGACAAAAGGAAGGCCTTCCTAACCTTTAGCTCGCGACCTCACATATTACCTTTGAGAGTGCTAATTCTCTTAGATAAAATAGTTGCATCCTCCTGAGGGGAGAAATGGGTCGTAAAATGACGTTCAGCTCATAATTAGTTGAATGAAAAGAAATTGGAAAAAGCTCTCATCAGGAAGTATTGCATGAATCCTATGCATGATGATGATGGTCTAAAGGTTGGTATAGAAGACATCTTACTAAACAAGTGCAAATGACTGTATAGAAGGAAAAGTAGCACAAAAAGGGGCTACAGTTTGTAATAGGGTGCGTCCTGTGTATGATGAAAATGAACATTAAGGTATCGTAGGCTCGATTGTTGGAAGTTTTGACTATGATAGAACCTTCGTTGGGAACTAAACTTTACAGTCATTGTGTTCGAGAATAGAATGTTTGGAAAATAGAGCAAGGTCTGTGTGCTTGTTGAATAAGTGAAAGGGGCTCGAGAACGTTAGGCACAAGTAATGAGACGATACAGGGATGAGATTTTTACGAGTAGCTATGACTGAAAAATCCAAGTGGACTAGAAGGCTGTGAAACAAAATTTATGGTAACATATGAACGGGATACTGGAAAAAACGTTCCCGTTTCTGTAAAATATTGTTGGATTGTAAATGTGTGAGAACGGTTTGGGTGATTTGGAAACTGGCAAGGAGACGTATTGAAATGGAAGCGGTCTCTGAGAAACGTTGAACTAGGAAGGAGTGAAGTGTTTTTGAGAAAAGCCTGCCATTGGAGAAGACGCTGAAGGGAAAAATAGTTTTACATTATACGGGTGCTTCAAGAAAGTTTTTCACTATGGTTCGATGTAAGAAGGCAGTTTAGCCGATTCTAAAGATTCATATTAAATTAAATTATTCGTTAGTTTAAGCCTCCATATTCGTCACAAAGGCGATCCAAAGAGAGGAAGGAGGAAGGCACCATTTAGTGTGGAGTTAAATGAACGCGGGATCTATGCAGAAAGGGCATAGAAGCCGTAAGGTGAGAAAGATGATTATGAAACAAGACCAAAGTCGAAGAAGAAAGTAGTAGATGCTGAAAAACACGACAGCAGTGGACCGTAAAAAGGTGGTCCATAACATAACAGCAACATTTTATTTCAACAAAAAGAAAGCTTACCTAACTCTCAGCTGGGGCCCTCACATTTTTCCCTGGGAGTGATAGTTCCCATAGATAGAATAGTTGTATCTCTTTGAGGGGAGCAGATTCAAAAACAATAGGATATTTCAAATGAAAACAAGTCAATCAGTTTTCATGCAACAACACAACCAAAGACAGTTTTAGAATCCTTAAAACATTCCTAACAAACTAAAAGAACCAGATTTTTCAGTTTGTTGTTTTCTTTTTAAATGGGGTCAAAGATTCATGATTTTCGGTCTCCTTACACTCCCCTTGGGGGAATCTAGTGCCCGTAGCCCCATAAAATTGTACGGAACAATAGCCCACCACCTGAATATCCTTTTTCAACAAAAAAAAAAATGGCCAATCGAGCCTGAAAATCCCTGAGTTGTCCCCCTTAAATTGCTTAATTTTACGTCATAATGAGCATTTCAATCCCATGAAAGAAATTTCACTTCATTTAACTGCAACAGAGCACAACAAATGGTTTCAAACTGAGAGCAAGAAGACGAAGGTTCAGGTGAGAAAATCGATTAAAAGTCGATGCTCAAAAAACTCAATGGCATCAGCAATCAAGGGCATTGTATAGAGAATGCTATGAACAAATGAGAGCTGTTATTATACTCCGAAATTGTACCTAACAAATAAAATTCTTCAGTCTCTTTCCACTTTCACTTTTCAGAACAGATTCATTTTTTGTGGGCCATGACTCCGACAAACTTACGAACATCTATGTCAGAACGATTAATTCAAACGATCACAGTTTCCTAATTTATAAATTTTGCTTTAGAGAACAAGAACAGTCATTATTCGAAGTTATTATACGAAACTTCAGTCGAGCAATATACTTACTCGAATTTTTTTTAAATTATCACACATTTCCGATACTTTCACTTCTCATCGATTCTTATCTTTACATTTCGTGTTTTTTAAATTTTCTGAGAATTAAATCAAACGCAAATTGCTCAAAATTGTTGATTTCTTTAGATGGAAAGCTTTCAGCTAATAAATATGCAGTATTCAATATCTTCTCAATTAAAATAATTTTAGATGTGTCCCGCTGACGGTGCAGTAAGTGAACACGCCTGTTTTCCCGTACTAATGATAATAATTTAGGTCAGATCGGTTTACAGGATGGCTGACACACTTGAAAAGAATGATAAATAAAATGGACAAATAGGTCTGCTGATGTCCTCATGACGTACTATTTCCGATCAAATAGGCCGTGAAGTCTGCTAAAGCATCGCGAGTAAAACTCATAGGACTTTAGACCTACCTTCAGGAGCGTCGATGATCATCATGCTCAAGAAATGTGCCAATATAAATTCCTCGTAGTTCTCGCCCGCCCTGGTCTGCTTGTTCATCTTGTCGATCCTGCTTCGTTCTCTGTCTTCGTTCAGTTTTGATATGCTGTCAATGAAGAATATATTTAGGTCTGCTAAAATAGTAAAATTGATGACAATTTTTAACAGATCCTTAAGCTCAATGGCACACGTTCTGTATTTACTTCACTGAATTAAATAAGGAATCGTAAAGCGTTGACGAGAATGATTAAACTCTGTTTAAAACAATATCACTCACATTGTCAAAGTTATTTGTGTTAACTAAAGCAACTGGGCAAATGAGAAGCTAGGGCTAACGTGCTTGTGGGAGCATGGGCAGAGAATAAATTGTTCAAGGTTAACTGGAGATCCCGTTACCATTGTTTCAAGAACCTCCACCACAATTTTAGAACACCGTCGCTGGGCCGCAACAATAAGTGAACTATTTCATTATGTAAAACCAAGCTTACCCAGCAAATGATGAAGATTACTCGGAATGTGTCCGCCAAACAAAGTTCGAGCCTCTTTAACCGCAACAAAGGAAATTCAAAGAAAGAAAAGAGGAAGGCACTATTTAAAATGGAGTTAGGGGAACGAGGAATCTATGCACAAGGTGCATAGAAACAGTAAGCTTAGAAAGAAGTTCATGTAACAAGATAAAAGATGAAAAAAAGTAGTAAGTGCTTAAAAAACAAGACAGCAGTGAACCGAAAAAAGATGGTCCGTAGCGAAATAAATACCATTCTATTTCAACAAAAGGAAGACCTACCTAACTTATAGCTCGGGACCTCACATTTTCTCCCTAGGAGAGCTAATTCCCATAGATGTAGTTATATCCCCCTGAGAAGTTCACATTCATGAAAACGTATTCTATTCAATTATTATGTGCTTAATGCGGATTTTTTGGAACAGAAAAAACAAAATTTTTACATTTGAAATTGACGAGTGCGTGATTTCTTCTACGAACCTGACACCCAGAAAAGGAATGTACTAAGATAAAATTAACACCATATTAATATTAATATGTGATAATAATTATCACAAAGCGAGTCACAAAAACTTCAATACCGACATTGAATTTTGAATAGCAAATATGATATCACTGAATCACGTCTCCTCATATTCATCAGCCAAAGAAAAAATCGGCTTTAAAAACGCTCTTAAAATTCGGCGGTCACCTAAAGCTGCAGTTTGAGAATGATTATGCTCATAACTACTCTTCAGGAAATAAAACCCACAAATCTATTACAGATTCCACACTGCTCAGCTGGTAGAATAATTTAATCATTTGATGAAACATTATTGATTGACCTCATTTTCACGACGTACGTTCAATAGCTTCATGACCAACACACAGCTCAGCTTTAATTATCGACAATAGTAAATCCCTGCATAAAAGGTCGAGGTTCGAAAATATTGGGTAATACACATTCTCTTGCTCTTATTCCTTCACGCGCGAACACATGGCATGCTAACCTTTTACTATAATGCGCGTGACAAAATACCCTACATTTACCTGTACGAGAGCGGATCCCGATCAAAAGCATATAAATGACGTAATTTCAGTTACTCCAGTTTACCCTACAGCAAGAAGTAAAAAATATTAATGTGCATGTACAAATGTGGAAAAATAGCACCGACTATTTTTGTAATTTACGTTCACGTCCCGTCAAGGATGACGGGATTAGATTAGATTATGTGGTAGTTTGAGCCTCCCTAATCGCTACAAAAACAGCGTATCAAAGAGAGGAAGAAGGAAGGTACCATTTAGTATGGAGATAGGGGAATGAGGAATCTATGCAGAAGTGGCATGGAAACAGTAATTTGAGAAAGAAGTCCATGAAACCAGATAAAAGTTCAAGAAGAAAGTAGTAGGTACTGAAAAACAGGACAGCAGTGATCCGAAAAAAGGTTGTCCTTAACATAGAAAAAAAACTTTATTTCAACAAAAAGAAGGCCTACCTAACTCTCAGCTCGGGCCCTCACACATTTCCCCCTGGGAGCGCTAATTCCCATAGATACAATAGCTGTATCCCCCTGAGGGGCAAGGATGACGGGATGGGTAAATGATCGATAAAGAATGATCGCAAATCATTCAATCAGGTTGGTAGTACAAAAAATTATTCACTCGTGATTCCTCGAAAATCGAATGTATGCTGACAGAAGTCATTGCCTCTTGAATTTCTCATGCAATTATCCCGCACTTGCTTGCACCCCATAATTTTATTTCACCTGTAAAACCCATGATTTGGGAGTTATCTTTATGCCTCTGAGGAAGTGAAACCCGTATTACACATACGCTCATCAAATACTTCATGCAATGCCAGTCTAAAATTTCGAAGGCTGCAGAAAAGAAAGATATTCTTTATACATGTTTGTACGGGGTGTTCAAAAAAATAACGAAGAAACTTTTACACTAGACATAGAAATTCAAAAGGACGACTTCTCTGGCATGTGCAGAAATCCAAGTATTCATCATTTTTGAGAAATCGAATCATACAGGTTGTAGATATGCAAGAAAGTTTATTACTCTCAGTATTGTGGGCCGTAATTTATGCTAGTATCTGTTCCCTTTGATGGTTGTCTGCTACCTGGAAGAGTTTATGAAAGCTTTGGAATATCAGTGGAGACAAAAATGAACAAGTTTGAACGATAGTTGACGCAGCAGAAATAATTGGAAGCCCACGAGCGTTTCCTCGTGTCCGAGAATCGTTTCTTGTAGGCAGTGACGTAGAAGGCAGGCACTCTGAATTGTAACTTTTGATCAAACTTTGTGATAAAGATTATGTTATCAAATGAGCTTTCACACTACGACTCTAAGGCTTGTGAAAGCTTAAGATTTTAAGGAAAACCCCAACTGTTGTTATATAGAAACTATTCAATTTCGACTTCCGATAGCTTGGAAACAATGCATGTTTGTATTTTTTCCTATTCATAGAGACTCATTTATTTTCAACTTTATATCTTCTATGTAAGTTTGTACCTTAATAAGGTTTCAAACTCCCTGTGCATATAAATAGAAAACGGTCATAATCAGAATGGATGGGTTACTGTATCTCTTCGGTCACAAATGACTGCAAATTTTAAATCTTTAGAGGTAAAACTCTTTCGTAAAAACTGCTTTTGAAAATAAGTTTTTGTGCATATTCTTCTTTCTTCAGATTATTCATTTGGAACGTAAATCCGAGTAAATAAATTACAATTGAAAATTTTTGATGTTATTTTGAAGTACTCTGGCATCATGTTTACATGAGAGGAAATGGTGACTGACAGACCAGGTGAGCCAGTGAAAGCTAAAAACTGCGTAGGGTCATGCAACGCTTGCACTATTGTATAGAAATCTGAACATCAAATGGCTATCGACGTGTCACTGATGTCCTGCTTCCGATACAAAGCCATTCTCATTTCAAATCAGATTCGGGTTGTTGTAGATCACCCCGTATTGAGGAACGAGTATTTCACATTTCTTAGTAAAAGAATGGAATTAGCAATAAGGATATTTACACTATATACGTACGTCTTAACGATTAACGAATGCTACATACTCACTCGAACGGCTTCATCTCAAACCCGTTTCTGGAAAAAAAATTAACAGCTGAGTGAACGAATATCAAAATTAACTAACGAGAAACTAGAAAGACGTATGAAAAAAATGGAGCAGAATTACATCAATTACAATCAATCCTTTTTTCTCAGAAATGCCAAAGCTAAACTAAACTGACTAGACGAATCTGATGCTAACAAACATAAATAAACGCCTGATTCATAACTTCTTAATCATCTATTCTTGCATTTTCATTCATTTTGAAACTACGGAAGACCCCTAAATTAACCCAAATTCAAAGACTGGCGCACAATATTCACTCATACACTCGACAGACTTATACACGAAACAGTGACATACTGAAGAGAATTATAACCGAAAGACTTGCGTTATAGAAAAAACCGAGTCGAAACACATTATGGGTAGTCAACTTGTCAAACAACCCATTTTGTAAAAGCACCCTCATGAAAACAGATATCAGCCAGAAATAAAAATCCAATTTACAAAGATCGCATCTGCAAAGATCGCATCTGCAAAGATCGCATCTGCAAAGATCGCATCTGCAAAGATCGCATCTGCAAAGATCGCATCTGCAAAGATCGCATCTGCAAAGATCGCATCTGCAAAGATCGCATCTGCAAAGAACGCATCTGCAATGATCGCATCTGCAATGATCGCATCTGCAATGATCGCATCCGCAATGATCGCATCCGCAATGATCGTATCTGGTTCACAAACATCCAGTCTGCAAACATCCAGTCTGCAAACATCCAGTCTGCAAACATCCAGTCTGCAAACATCCAGTCTGCAGACATCCAGTCTGCAGACATCCAGTCTGCAGACATCCAGTCTGCAGACATCCA